>KN493658.1:0-30606 GCA_000787155.1 Scartelaos histophorus | reverse complement strand
CTGAACGCATAGTAACACAACAGGTGCTTAGTAGAACAAGCTCTTTTACCTCCACACACATTATATCTTTGTATAGTGGTGCCATTGCCTGTGACTATCTACTGCACAGTGTATACATCATTTTTGTTCATGTTAAATGCATAGTTTTATTCCCTAAAGGATCATTACCTTTAAGTTTTGCGTTGTATTCCGTCTTGTCCGACTGACTCCTCCTGACCAGCGTCCCCACGTTGATGTCACCTTTCTCATCCGTTACAATCGTGTCCGTCTTCCTTCTCTCCAGGTAACGTAAAAACACCGGCCGGTTCCTCCTTTTGATGGTTCTGTCTTTTTCTTTCTCTTTTTCAGAGCCGGGGGCCTCCTTCTCTTTGGGCTCCATGTTGATGCCCCGAACTCAGGTCCAGTCAAAGGGGAAGATAGAGCAGAGAGAGATAGAGAGAGAGAGACGAGGCTGTGGGAAGTGGAACAGGTGTATGGTGCTCGGGCTGTGCAGGTAACTCCACCCACCGTCTATAGCTGTCAGAGAGGGAGCTGCAGACGTGCCTCCTCACTGGGCCATTCCCTCTGGACCTTTTTAAAATCTAAGTGGGACTGTATAGCAGACGTGTGAGCTCACAATTAACACCTTCAGTTATTGCAAATGAAATTTTTGTTCAGTCTAGTTTAAGTTAGTTAACAGTTTAGTGGCCTGCATTTTAAAACAGCTAGGACTATTGAAAATAAATAGCCATATCACTGAATTACATATTATATTATACAAAAATGTTAATGTTCTTCAGCAAAGATCCATAAAAACTGACAGTGGACGCTCTAAGAACTAAGGAAATTTGTTTGCATTTACATTGCCCCTAAAGCAACACACATTTATTGATCTAATGTGTAATTTTGGTGGCCCCTAGTGGTAGTATAATAGATTGAAGTTATATTTGACATGGTCCTGTTTCCACTTAAGCAATGCCAATAGGGTCATAACATTATTATTTTATTTTTTTTTACAGTTTTTGTCCTCTTTGGATCTGTTGTCAGTGTTCCAACTAGAAAAAAATAATAAATATATGCCTTAAATGGTCTCTATTATGCTATTTTCTGATCTATATTATAATTTTGGTTGTTTTAAAATGATCAAAAACACACTTGGAGTTTTGTTTTGTTCCATTCATGCATGTTCAATACACAAATCCTGCATATTTCACTCTATTCCACCTTGTGATGTTCTGCAGTAGTTCAGGAAGCGCCCCACTGTGTTTTTCAACCGTGCACACCTTATTATTTAGATGATTTCAGCCTTGGAATTGCCAGTCTCTGCAGAACTAAAGGGAAAAAGTAGCCGGCGTGAAAAAAAAAAACTACCACGGTGTGAAATCACAAGGTGGAACGGAGCATTTTGAGCTTTGGAGATACAGACAGACTATAATAATATATAATAATAATGAAGGATTACTCAGACATGTGTGAATGAAACATAACTCCAGGTATATTTTTCATAATTTAACAACATTTTGACACAGGATTAAAGCTCACATGAGTCACAGTTTTTGTCCTCTTTGGATCTGTTGTCAGTGTTCCAACTAGAAAAAAATAATAAATATATGCCTTAAATGGTCTCTATTATGCTATTTTCTGATCTATATTATAATTTTGGTTGTTTTAAAATGATCAAAAACACACTTGGAGTTTTGTTTTGTTCCATTCATGCATGTTCAATACACAAATCCTGCATATTTCACTCTATTCCACCTTGTGATGTTCTGCAGTAGTTCAGGAAGCGCCCCACTGTGTTTTTAAACCGTGCACACCTTATTATTTAGATGATTTCAGCCTTGGAATTGCCAGTCTCTGCAGAACTAAAGGGAAAAAGTAGCCGGCGTGAAAAAAAAAAACTACCACGGTGTGAAATCACAAGGTGGAACGGAGCATTTTGAGCTTTGGAGATACAGACAGACTATAATAATATATAATAATAATGAAGGATTACTCAGACATGTGTGAATGAAACATAACTCCAGGTATATTTTTCATAATTTAACAACATTTTGACACAGGATTAAAGCTCACATGAGTCAGTTTTGTGTAATATATGACCTTTAAGATAAGAAACCACATTAAATAAAGGTTCAAAGGAAAACCAAAGCTTTCGGGGCACCCAAGGTAAAATGAATGCTTTTAATAAACTCCCTTTATGGCTTTGCTGATAGCTGTGTGTGTGTGTGTGTGTGTGTGTGTGTGTGTGTGTGTGTGTGTGTGTGTGTGTGTGTGTGTGTGTGTGTGTGTGTGTGTGTGTGTGTGTGTGTGTGTGTGTGTGTGTGTGTGTGTGTGTGTGTGTGTGTGTGTGTGTGTGTGTGTGTGTGTCAATTGTTTGAGCAGATTATCAACCTACACAAAGGGGGCAGAACAGAGGGGAGTGTTTGTTCATGATACAATGGACACATATGGACTTTGATCTGACTTGTGATGTATTGAGGACATTATCCCATGGGACTAAACATCTATAAGTTATTACTCAGGGATGGAAAGAATACTTTGAAGATGTATTTAGTTACAGAATACCTGAATTAAAATGAATTTTGTACGTTACGTGATCCAATCTGAAGACTTTTACACTAGTCGCATTAAGCATAGCATAAAAAATTTAATCCACAACATTATTTTTGTTGCACTGTTGTTTATGCATTCATTTATATTGAATTACAAATGAAAAATCACACATGCACACACGCAAGACCTGTTTTCAATTTTCCACTAATACTGTGCAGCTCAAATTTGCATGCACGTTTTCCTATTAATTATTATTACCTGCCCTTAAAGAGACAGACTTTATTTTTCCATGCAGTATTTAGTGCTTAGTATGAAAGCATGGAACCACTGCTTATTAGTAGAATATCATTTGGCAAGGGGTAAAATTATACATTTCCCAGGCTTATTTTTAAATGTGATGTCATGTAGTAATACAGGGTTTAATCATTTGAATTATTTCAGCCCATCTCTACTGAACAAAAGCTGAAAGGTAAAGGTTAACTTGAAAACTACTACTACTAACAGTGTTTTAAGGTTTGGAGATGTAGACGGATTAATAATGCAGCATGACTCAAACATGTGGATGAAACAACTTAAGTCCAGGTTTGATGTTGATGAGGTAACAAATCTGCCTTCTATAGACTATTGAGTTGAAGCAGCTATTCTTGCCTATAACTTAACTAATTATCTATTGATTGTCGATAATTGTATTGTGTGCTGCACATAGGAGATTTTATTTTATTTATTATTTTTGTTTTTATTAATTATGCACAACTGGGTGCGTAAACGTGATACAGCAAACAGCAGTTACATGTCGGGATGAAGGAACATAAACAGAACACATATAATAACAATAATACAATACAATAATAATAATAAAACAATATAATATTTCAGATTTCTACGTACAATTTGAGTTTATTTCTAAAACAAATAAAGTTAGGGGGACACTTCTGAATTTTACATTTGGCAAGACATAATATTAAAACAGTTTTTTTTAGTAGTATTATACCAAAAAATATTTCCAAGACTGGTAAGGAAGTTATGTATTGGAAGAATATGTATTGAATGTTGTATTTCAGATCTAAAGCGTTGGACAGCACGCAGGATCTTATTGTGAAAGATCGCACCGGAAGTCGTCTCTCCTGTTCACTCCGTGTCCGCGGTGCGCGTGGAGAGGCGCTCGTGCTGCTCTGGTGCTCGCACGAGGACACGGCTGCGCGCGGTGACGAATGGGAAACAGGAACCGGAGAAGAGCCTCCTGATAATGAGACCGCTGCTGTGGCGCTGCTCGTTTGGCCATTTTCTGAAAACTTCAGCCACATTTGCAGCTTCAGGACCCAAACAGGTCGCACAAGCAGCTGCCGCACACCGACTGTATTTACGACAAAACATGCATTATCTCACAGAAGAAAGAGGGCGCCCCAACGCACCTGACTTCCGGATTTATTTTAGTAAGTTTTCACTATGGAATAATCTTCTCTGCAGTCTTCATTTCTTATTAAGCTGTGATTTTAAATGCGTGTCCACCCCATGTTAAGCTAGTCGTGTGACCTTGAACACAGACCACTGCTACTACTGCATGTGCACAGCGCTGCAAATGGGCATGCTTCAAAACTAGATTATATTTAAATAACCTTATTAGCAAGATGCAGCTGTAGATCCATTGTGGTTTGTACTTGTGGGAGGTGATGGGGAGGACAGCGGTACAGAAGCTGCAGAGCTGATCAAACATGGAAATGTGAAGTAGAAGTACAATAATGGAATTTTAAAAATACATAAAATCCAGTGCAATATGTATGTGGGTCAATGATGTCAACAGGCAAATTATTTTTTTTAAAATTTCTATTAAACTTTTTCAAATATTTACAGTATATTAGGTCTGCATAAATCTATGACATTTATATTGAGCATTTTTAGTGTATTTATGTGCATACATTGGCTACAACCTTAAAAAATATAAAAATATTACAATTGTTATATATTTTCTAAAACATGTTGGGATGTTAATCTAAGTTCTGAGTCATATGAACATGAGATTGAAATGTGAAAACATGAAAACATATTTGAAAAAATTTACAAACTCTGACAATATTTGTCTGAATATTATGGATCAAATATCTATTAATGAAAGCTGAAATTTCATGTGAGACTAAAAACTTCAGAAAATATGTAAAAAAGAAGAAAATAAATGTAATTAAATTTAGAGTAATTTTAATGAAGTTTAAAAACCAGCAGTTAAGGGCGGACGGTCGCACCACATGAACATTTTAACACTTTAAAATACAAAAATCATGAAAAATGGTTATAAGGACGTCAGGTACTACAGGTATATAATGGATTATTATGAAATTTGAACCTTTTTAACTGAAGAAACTGCAGTTGGTCATGTCATTGACCCATGCATGAAAAATAAAACTAAATATTGTGCATGAAAGTGATGATCTCTGTTTGCAATCGATGAATAATTGCGACTGAGATGAAATGTGCAGGTTTGAAATGTTTTGAAGGAACTATCGACGTTGAGGTATTATCTGGAAAAGATAATACCTCAACATGACACAGTTGATGTCTTTTTATACTTAATGAATAGAATAAACAAACAAGTCTAAAATGTAGTGTAAGTAGGTGTGCTGTCGTTAATATATTTCTTGTACTTTTGTAGAAACCTCAGAGGGAAAGTACATTTCTCCGTTCCACGACATCCCACTTGTTGCAGAGAAAGAAGTGGTAAACTCAATGTTACATACAATTCTTTACAAAAAAAAAATCTTCTTGCAAAAAAGTAAAATGAGAATCTCCTTTCTTTGCAGGATAATGGTGTTCCAGCAAAGAAGACGAAGAAGAGTGACTCAGAGGTAGGCTGACTCCTCAAGTTTTTAAATGCGCCGTCAGTCAGCGTATTCTTAGACGATGGGACAATAACGTATCTGTCTTTAGGTGCTTTATAACATGGTTGTGGAAGTACCTCGATGGTCAAATGCCAAAATGGAGGTAACGATATATACAAACGTTTCATTTTTTTGTTTTATTGTGGTTTTAATTTCTAATAAAACTTATATTTTTTCAGATTGCTACAAAAGAACCTCTAAATCCGATCAAACAGGATGTAAAGAAAGGCAAGCTCAGATACGTGGCAAATGTCTTTCCTCATAAAGGTTATATTTGGAACTATGGAGCCCTCCCACAGGTGAGCACAGGTGTAAAATATTAACATTATTATTGCGTATATGCTGTATTATTTGTATTTATGAGGATTTTGTGTTGCCGTCTTATTTTCGTGCAAGACGTGGGAAGATCCGAACCACACAGACAAAAATACAGAGTGCTGTGGTGACAATGACCCTATAGATGTTTGTGATCTAGGCTCTCAGGTGAGTTATCATTATCATCAATTGTGTTTTCACCACTGATGTAACAATAACTGAAATATTTACATTATATAGAATCTATTTGCTTGAAGTTATTGTCTTGGTGCTGCAATAACTATAGAGGGATACACATGAAGAAATAACAATTTTAAATCATAATTATCTTCTTTGTGATGGAAATTGTGAAAATTTCCCTGATTTAGTGACAATAACGAGCAGGTTTTGGTGTCGGTCCATTCATTAAAGTCCTGTTTTTCTTATTTGTTGATAGTAATAGTTTGATTTTTTTTTTTCTTCAGGTGTGCCGTCCAGGTCAAGTGATTCAAGTCAAAGTGCTGGGGATCTTGGCCATGATAGATGAAGGTGAAACCGATTGGAAGGTCATCGCTATCAATGCCGAAGACCCAGACGCTCAAAACCTTAACTGTGGGTGAAGTGATGGTCAAATGCGATTACCTCAAGCCTTTGCGCCAAGAAAATGATGCAAAACTGTGAAAATATAGATTTTTCGTTGTGTGGCGGTTGTAAATTCATCGCTTTTCCTTTTCTTTAGCCATAGAAGATGTTCGCAAGAGCCGGCCTGGTCATTTAGAAGCGACAGTTGAATGGTTTAAGAAATATAAGGTTCCAGATGGCAAACCGGAGAACAAGTTCGGATTTGATGGGCAGTTTAAAGATAAGGTAGTTTTAAATATTATAAGATGAAACTTGTCCCAGTTTGTCCCCAATTCTGTTTGTACTGTTGTGTTTTCTAGGACTTTGCAGTTGAGATCATTAAATCCACCCACGAGCACTGGAGGGCGCTAGTGCACAAGAAATCTGCAGCTGGGGACATTGAATGGTAGGTTGTATAGACGCCATGTGAATTAGATTTAAGAGTAAACTTTCTGTCCACGTTTTAGCCAAAATGTGTCCTGCTGCGAAAGTCCTTTTAAATGCAGTGATGACAAAGCGAATGCTGTGGTCCAGGCGGTAAAAAAACTCTAATTTCCACTGATTACGCATGTCCACTAACTTATAAACTTGACCAATTGTATAATGTGTGTGATCGTAGGCACCTGCATTTGGTAGTGCACTTCCTGTGTCTCCAGATGGTAAGTTAATGCAGTAAATTCCTCTCCACTAGTACTAGAAGTGTGGGGAACAAGGCTGCATGAACAGTTTTGGTTATTAAAGGTCCCATATAACGCAAAATTGACTTATTATAGCCACATTATAGTGCTGTTACCTTCTCAAAAACATACCTGGGTTGAGTTTTGTTTCATTCACACATGTTTTAGGGCTGTCTGCATTAATTCCAGGACTGAATGTATCCAAATTTGTATAGAGTTTTGTCTGTTTGAAAAGAAAACCAGCCTAAATATTGAGGTGTGTGTTAAACATGTGTGAATGAAACAAAGTCCAATCTGTTTTTCATGCGTTCATTAAATTTTCAAAGTAAATCCAAAAATAAGAAAATTTAAAACCTCTATTCATTATTTGTCACCAAAATCATAATTTAAAAAATGATAACTATCTGTTTTTGTTTTTTTTTTAATTTTCAAATTTGTGTGGAAAAACTGGATAACAGCCATTTCCCTTTTCCCGAACCAAACTCCTGGTCCTTTTTTTTTTGTTTTTTTTTTTTAATTTTAAAATTTGTATGGAAAAACTGGATAACAGCCATTTCCCTTTTCCCGAACCAAACTCCTGGTCCTAATATCCACTGTGAAAAATTGTGAGTCCTGGTCCAGTCCTGGTCCAGTCCTGGTCCAGTCCTGGTCCAGTCCTGGTCCAGTCCTGGCAATCAACACGGTGTACACAGTGGAAATTAGGACCAGGAGTTTGGTTCAGGAAACGGGAAATGGCCGATATCAGTTTTTTCATTTTGGTTTTGTAGACAAATAATAAAGAAAAGAGTTTATTTTGTTTTTCATCATCTTACTTTCAGTTTCACTTTGAAAAATGACACTGATTAAACACAACTCCATGTATGTTTAATGAGGAAACAACTTTATAACTCATTCAGACCCTTTTAGAAATAGTTTTGGAGATTCAGTGCAGTGAAAATTTGAGCAGCAACATGATCAGAACTAGTCATGTGAAGTTTTATGGGTTTATGGACACATTCCATTGGTATAAGGACTTTATAGGCAGTGTGTATTTTTACTATTATCTTGATTGTGACTTTTCTGTGCAGTGGACAAGTGGCATTTCATCTAGAGGACCAAGATCAAGTATAACCAACAGCACCAACGTAATCAGTATCAGGTATTCATAGTAAGAGCTACAGCTGTTGATAAGAGATGATTATGTAAAGTGCCATAAACTACACATTTCCAAAAATCACTGAGCACATGAGCAGATATTTCTATAATTATAAATGATACACTAATTAGTTGTGTTGCTGGATGACAAACTTGATAAATGTGTTATGTAAACAGTATACTTTGCTTTACGTGCCTGATTTTGTGAACTTTTTTAATAATTTTATTTTGGGGACAATAAAAATCTTTTAAGTTACATTGTAGTCACTCATTTAAATGTAGAGAGTATTCATATGATAGTAAAATGGTGAGAAGTGATAATGTTTCAAATAAATATACATTTTATTAAAAAAAAAACACCCACATCTCAGCAATATCAGGAATGATATAATAAACAGCTTTCAAATAAACTGCATTCAGTACATTACAATACTTACAGTATATATACCCATCCTTAACTTCTTTTTTGTAGCATACCAATCATCAGGGGAGCAAACAAAGCCTAATAAAATGAGGCACCGTGTTGCACTTAGTATACCTTTTTAGTGTCTAACTGCACAAAGCCTGTATCAGTTGTATTAATTACTAGCTTAATCCTCAAAAGTCATTCAAGTAATGCTGAATCATTCAGAAACACTCTGAAGCATTTTCAAGTATGGCTATGCTTTTTACCCGCTCTGACTCTCATCCCCATCCTGCTACTGTCGCTGGGCTCTGTACAATATCATTCAACATTACATCAATGTAGATTAAAAGAACACAACTGAAACATTTAAGAAAAACTAGTAACCACTACTGATTGACAGGGTTCTAAAACCATAAACATTGTTATTTACACAAACCTTATGGATAAACGGGGATCATGACGCTTTCCTATAGTAGTAGTTGGTTAATCTTTTACTAACAAACACAACCTACATCACCAACAAACTGATGTTTCCTGCAATACAAATTCTTGGTATATACACTGTGACATAATTTATTTTATTAACATTTACAATATGTTTAAATAAAACTTTTTTGTCATTCATTATTACATATTAAACTGAAAAATGATAGAAATGAAGTGCTCTAAGAAAATGAATTGACAATTGGGTGAAGTGATTCTACAATGAAACATTGTTTTGCTACACATCACATTATTCACTCAAATATAAAGGGGGAGAAAACATACACTTAATTAGTGGTCATAAATAAATTTTGTTATTCACAGACACAAAAAATAGCCGCTTCAGAGTAATATACGTAATTGCTCCTGAAGTCATTCCTATAGTTTCCCTTTGTCAGCTCAGTGCATCACTTTTTAATTCAAATTGTACTAGGCCCATCTACAATAATATTTTCAATGACTTTCAATCAGATTTGGGATGCAATGCAAGTCCCTGAATGAGTAAAGAATGATACAGGCTTTATGACAATGACCGCACAATCAGAATAGAATTTCCCTGATTTCATCTCAAAATGTCCGTTTACTTTCTATTATATTATTAAGAAAGTAGCAAGAGAACTTTTTTTGCTTCTAGGGTTATCTACATAAAGAAAACCAGAACAACAGGACTGCTGTCGTCCTATTGCCAAACAAGTTCTGAGGTATGTGAAAAGTTTGTACTGTACATTATTTAAAAGCCTTTTCAGTGGCATTGTGTGTCCTATAGGGTAAGTAGCACCTTACAACAAAAACCTGCTGAAACCATAAAAAGCAATAAAAAGGCCATTGTTAACAACAAAACTATAACCATGATTCCAGAAAATGAAAAATTAATTTACTGTACAAATCTCACATGTTTATCTTACACTTTTACAATACAATATGTAGTCCCAACAGCACCCCAGCTGCCCTCTGAATGACAACACTGAGCTTACCCTGTTTTATGTTACTCAGTATAAGCACTAAGCACCACATACATAAAACTACATGTAATATTCACAATTCAGGCTTGTCTGATAATCCTGTCTAACATTTAAAACATTTCATTAAAAAAATCCTAGAAATGAAAATTTAAAAATGCACCATTCAAACGGCTCAATTAACAGTATAAATGTAGGAAAGTGTTACATGAACCTGCTCACACGTTTAATACCAAATTGCAATTCAGGTTTTACAAAGTGCTTTGCTAAACACTGATTTAAATAATTATGATGCTCATCATTTCAAATGACAGTGTAACAGCATGATCAGTGTTGACAAGTTGAGTGCTGTAACCATAGTGTGAAGGCTTAAAAAGTCAAACAAACAGCATGTAATTTAGCACCAAGAATGTGTACAAAAACAGTGTTGTATTGTATTTTGAATTCCAAAAATAAAGCCAAAAGCGAAAATTTGTTTCCAGTAAAAATAGGTTTGTATGTATTATATCTCACCAAAAGCACCAAAGAGAGTGATTTTTGCAAATGTTGTCTGAGGAAATACGTCCTTATCAGTCCATAAAGCTTAGTTGTTAAACAGGTCAAGATAAAAGGTACATTTTCCTCCTATGCAGTGGATTTTAGAGTGCATGACAATTGATACGGAGTTTCGTTAGCACCGTTCTCTACACAAACTGTCTGTAAGGACCAGTGACCTTAGTGAAGGCATAAGGAGATGTACTGACGTATGTGTTGGTTGTGCTGGATAAAGACCCTTCAAGCAATGATTGGATGAAGCGCTTATAAGGAGGCTCCCCAAGTTCAGTCGTCTCCGCATGCTCACGTTTCGCTCCCTTTTTGCCGCTTTTCGTGGGCGTCACTTCACCCCCGTTCCGCTCAGCTTCTTCTTCCTTTTCGCGAGCTTTCTCTGCCATTTTAGCTTCCCACAGAGCCAAACCGTGCTTGGCCTCATTCAGGTTTTTATGTTGGTAGAACACCAAAGAGATGCGCGTTGGATGATTGCGGTCTGGGTTCTTAAGGGGTGTTGTAGCATGGAGCTCGCGTTTAGCACACTCGATGAGTACAGAGCCGTGACTAGGTGCAACTGCCACCCCACCAATATCAGGGTCAAGGAAGTTGTGTTCATTATCTGACCACACTTCTGGCTTTTGAGGCGTCGTTGGTGTCTGCGGCGTTCCAGGCTCTTGTTTGATCCCGGGTCCCATAGCGTTTCCATTTTGCAGAGCTGGCGGTGCTGCCGGCATTTGGCACTCTGCACCCACTTGACCAGGAAGCATATGTGGGCTTGTCATTTCTGTTTTGACATGACTTAGCAATGGATCTTGACCTGGAGGTACTATTTGAGGGCTAGGTGCGAGGTATGGACTTGGATATCCATGAAATTGATTGCCAAGACCTCCATGGGCTGAAGGTGGTCTTGGCTGAGGGTCCATATAATGAGCATTGGTAGGTCCGTTGGGCGCGTATGGAGGATAAGGTGATCTCATAGCATGAACAGGTCCCATGCCACACTGGTTGTACCCATTAACTTGTATACTCGGGTCACCATACCTTGGTGGGTAGTTGTAGCGCTGAGGGACTCCATACTGCTGCTCTAAAGGGGATGATCTTTGTTGATACATATCCATATGTGTTGGGTTTGTTCCATAGAAGGGAGGGTAGCCAACGGGCATGCTGCCATTGTGTTGGTAACCGGGATATGGATGACTGGACCCATTCATGTAAGAGCTTTGTAAATGTTGAGGTGAAGGGTAAGAGCTCGCTGATGTTGGAGGCTGTGGAGGATACATGTTGCCTGATTTGGAAGTGCTTGGACAAGACCCTGGATACCTTGGAAAGTTAGCTGAATTAGCAGTGCCAGGATAAGGAGGAGGAATCGTCTGTGGGCGCTGCTGCTGTAGGTGATGTTGTTGGTAAGGAATATTGCCTGGATGGTGTGGATGTGGCTGACCTGAATCCATGCGTGCCCCCATTACTCCTGGAACAGGCCCTAATTTACACAGAAACAAAAGGAAATAAAAATTACCCTTTTGCCAAAACATACACAAACATCTTATTATCAAAAGTCATACCTGCTTTCAAAACAGTGCTCTCGCTAGTTTCATTTTTAGCCTTAATTTGGAGGGCTTTCTCTGCCTTTTCGCTTTCTAGCATTGCATTCTTCTGAGCAGCTGCTTTCTTTGCCTCCAGCTTTTTCTGCCGGCAAGACTTGGCTGGTTCTGCCAGCATGCGTACTTGACGGCGGAACGCACTGAGGATTTGGATGGCTCCAGTCCTGACCTTGTCCTGTTGACCTTCCTCACTGCCAAACTCATCTGTTCTGGAAGGCTTGTAAAGAGGCAGGACATGGAGCTGCTCGTCTTCCGGGATCTTCCCAATCTCCCGGTTATCCTCTCTGGTTAGTGTGCATACCTTCAAAGCGAGATTATAAAATGTTGATGTGCAATATTTACATTTTATTTCAATGATGTTACTTTGAAGAAGCACTTACTACAGTGCTGCCACCCTGCATATTGTGAAGGTCTCTGTGGGCATGAGCACAAAAATCCATACAAGCAGTGACTCCAGAAAAGGGACGTCCTGTTTTGAGTCCAAGTCGACAATCTGTTGCCCTGTGTTCATGTTCAATCTGTTCAAGATAATAACACATTATTCATTTAAATTTGACTTTGAACATTTTGATTTACACATTGCTTCTTATAAGGATTGTTTAATAGGGTTCAGTCATACTTTAAAAGTAGGACAGTAGTTTCATGATGTTGGAATGGCAAATGGACAGCAGGGGGCAGGAAAATCGCTGTATCAACTTTCTGCCCAAGTTCTACTACTACTTTGTAGTCCAAATACAACCACGAACAATTATTGCTTGTGATGGTGCTTCTACTGCATATTTTTGGAGAAAACTACTAAAATGGCTGCTTTTGCTTAGTAACTTTTTTGTTATTTTGAATATATACTATACTGTAATTCTTACCTGGTTGCCATAAGCTTCTGGTGCCATAGTTTTATAGAGTGGAGCCAGTAATGTTGCCAAATTTTGAAAGTTATTCTCTAGCCTTTCTTCCTGTAAAATAATACAAAGCAAATTGTCCCAGTCAACAACAATGAATACATGTTTTATGCTTTTTTTTAAATTTAAAATACCTCTCTAACGTCATCCCCAAGTAGTTTGAATTTCCTTGGTATCTTGCTTCTAGCAAATTTGCAGCCGTTGTAATACATGCTCCAGGAACAGCCAAATGAGAAGGAGGCTCCACTAAATTCAGGGTCAAAACCTTGGCATGCACATGTTCTCCTGAAATCAAACGTTCAGATACAGTATTGTATGGCTCTAAATATTGCAGGGATGAATTAAGTGAACTTACTCTTCATTAAGAGCACAGCGTCTTTGTGTGTGAGCACCATATTTGGTCAGTGTTTGACTGAGTTCACTGTAGAGAGAGTCAGCAAGACTCTGGGAGATACCATCCCAGACCAGCATAGCTACAATAATGCAGGCGGACGCACAGCTGTGGCCATTCCGCTCGCGTACCAAAACTAATAACTTTTCTTCAGAACTTGCTCTCCGGATCACCTGTGAATAGTGGAACATAATAATACATGATTAGTAGATTTAGCATTTGGCGTCTCTGCTTTTGTGAGATTTTTACTACTCACCCATTTCGCTATGGGACAGCCCTGTGTACTTTTTCCTTCTTTGCCGGTATAGATTACTTTTTCAATTCTAATTGCACTGCCTGTTAAACCAGACCTGAAGTGGAATATGAGAAAAGTAATAAGTTACCGTGTATTTATGGTTTTGTTTTGTTAGTTATAAAGACGTGATCTACCTTTTCTCCATCATCTCTCTGATGCCCTGAACACTGGGAGCTGAACCCAGGTGAGTGTAATATGGACCTTCATCTTTCTCACTGATTTGTTCTTAAAAAAACAAAATAACCAATCAATCAATCAAACAATCAAGGTCCCTGAATTGACTGCAAAAAATACTCACCAACACAGTGGCAGGATGCGATGTCATACTGTGTTTTGAGAGGTGTGTCAAGCAAGTTCTTGATGGGTGTATCAAGTAGCTTCATAGGAGAGTCCATAAAGCATTGTAAAAGGTGTTCTTTTTTGGGAGTTAAATCAGGGGCCCTTTTCAAAGCTAGCGCTGGGGAAGTTGGCATCACTGTTTCCTCTGTTTTTAGATCTGTTTTTGTTGATAAAATTGTGACTGCTCCTGAAGATTCAACCTTGACCTTATTTGAATTGATTACAATTGACTTTTTCTCAAAAACTGGGGAGAGCTGATACTGTCTCAGACTTTGCTCCATGGAGGCCAGGATACTGCCTGGTTTCTTGGTTTGGTCACACAAAAACTCTTGGGGTTCTTGTTTGACTTGTGCCTCCCTCACTAGCACATGCTGCTGGCTGGGACCAGGAAAATCAAACCTATCAGCATGTTCTTCCTTTATGGTTTTAATCCCATATTTCAGATCACCAGGGCTCTGAGCAGGGTGTGGAGGACCGTGACGCTCCTGTTTTTGTAAGAGATGCATCCGCAGTGCCGCATGCTTCTGAAAATCTCCAGGAGCAAGAGGTAGTTGAGAGCATGATGTTCTCCTCTGCTGTTCAATTTTAGCCTGTACCAGGTGTGGTTGGTTCTGCGCAGATGGCAGGGGATAGTCAACATGGTTAGCTGGTTGGCAGTGGTTGTTTGACTGCTGTTGCTGAAATTGTTTGAGGTTAGTGCTGCCTGAGTTGGGAGAATACAGATGTTGCCTACATTTTTCATCAGCATAATTCATATTTGGTTGGCAGGGTAGAGGTTGATGGCCCGGTTGTGGTTGACTATGAGGTCTGTAAATGGGGGACTTGAGCTGTTGTCCATCATACTGTGGGGGCTGTGAAAGTGGCCGCTGAGGATGCATGTGTTTCTGTTCCCTTAAGGGCTCTGACAGCTGAATGTTGCCCTGGTAGATGCTCTCTGTTGTGTGATTTTGATGAGGAGAGCTCTGATCTGGGAGAGGTGTTTTAGATTGGGACTGCTGCCACTCACTGGCAGTTTTGTGCTGGGTTGAAGTATAGTGTCCTTGTGCTAGAGGAGAGTCCCGTTTTTGTGACAGCAAAGCGTTTAACCCCTGACTGCTGTCTGTAAATGTACCATGAGCTCTTTGCACTGGTTTTTGAACCTGTGGACTGGAGGTCCTCTGCTGAGACTCAGTGTTGTGGTTCCTCCACATATTCTCCTGTGAATGGGGTTGGGCTGCATTCATGTACTGCTGCTGCAGAGACTTGCGCTCAGTCCATCTTGGTGATTGAGAATTCAACATGCTTCCTGCTTGTAGAGGTGTGTTTTCAACCCCATTGGCTAATCCAGTATGACCTGGAGACTGCAGTGCCATACCATCAGTTGCACTGTTACTAGTATTTTGTTGATACCGTTGTGGTTGAACTTCATATTGTGGAGTATTATGATTGACAAAAGAGTTGTGGTTAGACCTCTGACTGACTCCCTGAAGGTCCACCTTTTCAGGATATCTTTCTGGGCCATTTGGATGCTGCTGGAGAGTATTTACAGTATTTGAATTTTGGGCCAACTGACCTCTAGAGTAACCTGCGGGTTGGTGCTGTTTTTGCGGATGCTGGTGTTGATTTTCTCCATAACTATTGGAGAAACCATTCATAACATAGCCGACAGGCATCTGGGATGATGCTGGCAATCCTGAGGTGAAATTTCTATTAGCACCCTCACTTGGAGGTCTGTTCGCATCTGAACCATTGTAGGAATTTATCTGTGTTTTGGTTGTTTGAGGTGCAATTGATACATGCTCAGGAAAATACTGAGACAATGTTTTCTCTAAGAGATCTCCAGGAGTGCCTTCAATGGTAGATGGGGGTGGCGTAGCACCATTTGAAATCATTTGCTTATTTTTCACTAGACCAAATACATCTCCATTGGATAAATTACAATTTCTTTTGTCCACATTCATTTGTGTCTGCGGGACATTGCACTGAAATTCTGCTGCTTTATTAAAGTCTGAAAAGCCATCAGCTAAACGCGAAGGATCCACCTTGAGTTTTTTGGACTGGTGAACCAGAAAAGACTGGTCATGCTTCATCTCCCCATTCAGCATCTCTCCATTCATTTGGTGGGATGCAGGGTCCAACAGCCCTGCCACAGACGCAGGACTGGAGCTTTCCCGGTGCCTCTTCATAAAGTTGGTGACTGTGCTTGGAGTGTAATGGTTCCAGTTTGTGTCCTCGCCAGTATGCACAGAGTGGCCCTCCAAAGACTGGCATCCATTCTGGAGTTTCTGGGGGAAGTTCGAAGAGGTGGCAAATCTCAGAGTTTCTTCCGTCTCATGTCTGGCCTGTTCTGTTTCCATCTGGGCTGCTTACAGTCCATCCACGGGCCTGCCCTCGGTCCGCTCTGCAAAATACATGAATGCTTTTGTTAGTCATATGGACAAGCAGATTAGATTCATATGCTTATTCAATTACAGGTGGTAAAATAGATCTGTTTAATGTCATACTGCGGAACATTCCAAGCAGAGCAGTGACATATCCATAGAAACAAGCTGTTGACGGACCCTCCACCAGAAAAGTTACACAGTGTACCTTTAATGATAAATTAAAGATCAACATGTCATTCTCAATTTAATGTCATTTTTATTTGATAGTATTTTATTGTTTAGCTGAAACAAATGCATTACAGTTCTTCAGCACAACATCGGTTGCAGTGCCAGTGTAGTTAGAATTGTTTTGAATGCATGTCACATCCACAGCATCTATGAAACTGTTGCGTTGCAAAGGAGAGAGCTTCAGTTTAATCGATCATAATTATGAACCACTCTGCTGCAGAAATGTGATGTATGAGCCTCCATTGAGCATCAGGATGGGGTCACATTCAGCCTTGAATAGACAGGGAGGGATCTCGTTTATCTGCCTGCATATGGCCAGTGAAGTTTTTGTCTTTGTTTCTTTTATTTCATACAATAGCTTTGCCTTATAAATACATTAGCTTAAAAATCTGCTACTACACAGTTGTATATTGTTATGTATAGTTCACTTTATTTGAAGGTTATGTTTGGACAAGATTTTAATGACTTTACAAGATAAACTGTACTGCAAAATCTGGCTATAATCAAAATCATTTAAAAACTGCTTTGAGGCTTTTGAAGATAGCTTCAGTTACAATTTGAGTGCTATGGTCAAGTTCAGAAATAATATGCCAAACAAACTTTGAAAACATAATTGGAGCCAGACAATTCGTGCACAGGATTTGCCGTTAATGTAAACCAAGTCCAGTTTGACTAAATCTGACCAATATAAGTATGCTCCGTCAGTGGGCCTCACATTTGGAAGCAATTAAAGTGCTCATGACTTTTCATAGAGTCGTCATTTTAAAATTCATGTTATTCAGTATACAGTACAGTTGTATTCTCCTCTGAATATATTTTACTGTTACTGCTGTTATACTCTGTTTGCCCCAGGTAGAAAAAGGACATCCTCCAGTTAAGTCTGTTAAGTAAGAGTGATCCACCATAAAACAGTCAGGACGATTATCGTTATTACCAGTAATTCAACTTGATCTAATGCAATTATTGTAACACTGATAGTACGTTTACAGTTACTTCTACTTCAAAAATGAATTTACAGGAAGAAATGACTGATCAAAGATTTGTAGGGCTGTGTGCTGTTTAAAGGCACCACTAATGCCAAAAAAAAACTTAAAGTTGGACTGGTATCAGAAATTACAGATCACAGAAAAATATAACTGTAAGATTTGATCCATAGATTGACAATAAAAAAAAAAAAAACTATTTAAAAATGTATAGTCATTGTGGATAGTCAGCCTAATAATGATTAATATAGGATTAGGTACCAAAATTGCTTAGAAAAAAGGTATTATCAAGTAAAGATGTGCTTAACCAGAAGACTTTATACAGTGCACTGAGAGGACAAAAATCAAACTTGGATGAGGCAGTCTGGAGGATGTCCTTTTTCTACCTGGGGCTAATGAATGCTTCCCTGTGTCAATCATCCTTCAGGACATGAGCAGTCCCAAAGCTCAGACGTGACCGAAATCTGCCACTAACAAGCCATGTGCTGTCTGGGAGACCCTGTCATCACTGCACAGAGCGGCCAGCTGCCTGGAGCAGGTGGAACAGGACGTGTCCCCGCAGCACAAAAGACACACTCAGGTTGGTGAATAGCACAGTGAGACTGGCCCTTGTCTTTGTTAGTGCGTGAGATTTTCAGTTGTGAAGTTCAATTTGAGGCCACGGGTTTTACATAAACTGACAATGGAAAATGTTCAGCTACCAGTAAAAAATATATCAACTTATCATTTATTTTTTTTTATTTATAGAAGCTGAACCAAGTAAAGTCCAAAAACTTACTTATAAGTTAGTGTCTTATGGGATTGGTTTTGTTGCACTTAAAACAAAACCATGTAACTTTTTGGAGGTCATCTATATGATTCCATGGAAACAGAAAATTAAACCACACTTTGGAACATGTTCAGTGGAGATGTATAAGTAAATCTTTAGTATTTATTGAAGTGATTTAGGTCAACAAGAAACACTCGGTGCTGCTTGCTTGATTGACTCCTTCAACATGTGGCAGAACAAATGCTGGCATCAAACAGATGCAAGTGCCACAGCGGGACACATTCACAAACAGTAATGCAATCACAACCGTCTTTATCAAGATGTCAGAGTTATTCAAATTCAAAAACACATGAGTTCAAGAAGAGCCATGAGTGTTTTTTCACTGCGCTTTGTGACGAACACATTTAGCCTTGTCCAAATTACGTAATTAAAGCCAGACTAGAATGTTGTTACCTTTTGTGACGAACACATTTAGCCTTGTCCAAATTACGTAATTAAAGCCACACTGGAATGTTGTTACCTTCCCAAAAACAGACCTGGAGATGTGTTTTGTTTCATTCACACATGTTTGAGTAACAATATATTATTTGTCTGTCTACCGTATTTTTCAGACTATAAGGCGCATCTAAAATCATGACATTTTCTCAAAAATCCACAGTGGCCTTATAATCCAGTGGCCTTATGTATGACCTTTGGTTGTGTTTAACCTCCAACCAATTTGATGTTGTCCACATTAGTCTAATAACGTATTAGTGGGCGAGTCAGGAGGAGTAATATGTTGGCGACATATAGGGCGACTGTGCAACATACCGGTAGTTCTGCCGTGTGCTGGACAAGGACCCAAAATGCACCTGTTAAGAGACATGCACCATGCAGATTTCAGGTTTTGTATTTTTGTGTTAAAACTGAACAATGTTGAGAGGGATCCGGGCATGTTTGATGCCCAAATCACCAACTGTTAAACTTGTATTTTTGTGTTAGCTACAACTGAGAGTTATTGTAAATGACCTGAATAAAGTTCGATTTATCCGACACGCGTTTTGTTTCGCTTATTGCGCCTTATAATCTGATGCACCTTATGTGTGGACAATGACACAACTGACATATTATTTGATACTGCGCCTTATAATCCGGTGTGTTTTATAGCCCGAAAAATACAGTACATCAAAGCTCAAAATGCTCTGTTCCACCTCGTGATGTCATGAAGTGGCAGTTTTCAAGAACCACTATTTACCTTTTGTTCAGTAGCGATTTCTAAATCCACGGCTGAAATGATCCAAATGATTCTAGTGGAGGTGTGTGTATGTGTTTAATGACACAGTGGAGCACTTCCTGTATTACGGCATGACATCACAAGGTGAAACTGAGGTTTGTGTGTCAAAAGTGTGAATGAAACAGAACACTACTCCAGGTATGTTTTGATGAGGAAAGAACATTATAATTTAGATCGGAAAATGGCTTAATATGGGGCATTTTAAACATGTCTGCAAAAACACATAAATATTCTATATCACTTATTGTACAATTCAGTGCTTGTCAGATGGAACGATGCTTTTAGGGGCTCAATATTTATCCTGAGCATATTTTCTTTGTACTATGGGGGGTCTTTTTGTTATTTTTTTGTCGTATGATTAGATTTTAGTTGAATCATGAACTTCTGTAACTCATTATAGATACAAATAACTGCTAAACTTTACACATTTGGAATAGTTTTTGGGAATAATTCTGCTTCAGTGATATTAGTATCAACATTATCTTTATTATCTATGTTTTCTTAAGCAATATAATGTACTTCAAAGTTAATTATCGAAGTTAAAATAATGTTTTTTTCACAGGCGCGTATCCACTCCTTTATTGTGTCTAGAGAGTTTAGTCTGTGAATCAGTTGCAAAAATGCTGGGGGTGAACTGCAGTTAAGAGGCTTTGGAGTGCACTGGCTCCATTCCACATTGGACTCTCCAGGTTTTACTACGCGCACGGAGAAAAGCTGCTTGTCACAGTTGAATACACCCACACTGCCAACAAAAAATCTTTGCTAAACCAGAACAAAGCCCAGGATCCCAGCTGAGTGCGTGCCCTCTACGCACACAGCTCTATAAACATGCGCCGATAATGTCCGAGCTCGTGGTGACATATTAGCTATTCTTTTGTGACTAACAGGAAGGGCTATTTTTTGCTCCGGAAGTAGAGCCCTAAACTAAAGCAGAGGCAGCGCTTGGAGTGCCTGTGGTGCGTGCGTCTGCTGGACATTAGCACTCTTTGATCTGTGTGGCAGCTTCGACTGACAAAGCTCCACTGTTAAAAGATCCTGTAATGCACAAAATAGCCTCTTGTGAGCTTTAAAGGTGCACTGTGCGACTTTTGGGTTGACTTTTTCCTACGGATACGTCATTGCTCTGCCTGGAATGTTCCACAGTGTGAAGTTAAACAGGCTAACTTTACATTTATTCAATTAGTGGTGGTTGTATAGCTCAAAAATACCTAGAAAAACACACATTCTGACTGCGAGCGGGGCTGCCTCTCCACAGATCTGACCTGTAACTGTGTCAGGTTTGGTCTCCATGGAGATAAAATAACAGCAATAACATAGAGAAACACAGAAAAAAAGTGTTTGACAGACAGAGAATATTGTTTTCTCCTCAAAAAGTTCAGTTTTGTTACATTTCTAGTCTTGTTTTAAGTCTCCAAAGCTCAAAATGCTCTGTTCCACCTTGTGATGTCACGAAGAGGTAGTTTTCAAGTTAGCAGCTACTTTTAAGCATTTGTACAGTGGAAATGGGAAATTCCAGGGCTGAAATCATCCAGATTATTCTAGTGAAGGCGAGTTTAAAACACAATGGAGCACTTCCTGTATTGCCATATGACGTCAGATCAGAAAAGAGAATAATATAGGCCATTTAAAAGCCATAAAATCTGAATAAATTTGGGTTTTTCCTTCCAGAAACAGCTTTTCTATGTGTGTTTTGTGCGTTCATCTCCCTGTAATTACACTGAATGTTGTGAAGTGTGCCATTGATCCACTTCCTCCCAACCCGGGGCTGCTAAGTGCTGTTATTGTAAAAGTCCTTACCATCCGAGCCTGTAGTTTTCAGACTTTATAGCTATGTATTTGTGGAGATACTTTATGGCTCGAGGCCTGAGGGCTGAAATGTGCTCTTTGTTGTTTACTCCGACTCATGGAAGTTAGAAATCTTGTGTAGTTGAAGTTAAAGAATACTATATTATGCATAGGTGATTATTGTGAGGTTTTAGCCATGTTAGAATGTTGTTACCTCTTCAGAAACATACCAGGAATTGTGTTTTTTGTTTCATTCACATATGTTTGAGTCATCCTTTATGACTAGTTTGCATGCTCTGTTCCACCTTGTGATGTGTTTCAAGTTAACAGGTAACTTTAGTGTAGAAGAGCTTAGCAATTGCAAGGCTGAAATTGCCAAAATGATTCTAGTGAAGGTGTATGGAGTTTGAAAACACAACGGAGCACTTCCTATATTGCCATATGACGTCATAAGGTGGAACAGAGTGAAGAAGAACTTTATATGCAGGGTTTGTGCGTTAAAATATGTGTGAATGAAACAAAACCTAACTTTGCATCAGAAAATAGCCTAATAAGGAGACAAGGACACAGTAATACAGTAGCCATGATGATACCAACAGCAGCTACTACTTTGAATTCATCTATTGCGAAACAGGGAGTGATTTTTCCAGTACTATTTTTACGCCGGATGCTCTTCACAGACCACAGAAAATAAGCAATGTGTGTCTTGCCCAAGGGCACAGGTGCAGTACACTTAAACAATAGTGAAATTTAATAGCGTGCAATTAATAAAAACTATACAAATGCAAATGTATTTCTACAAGGCAACTAGACAAAACTATTGATGCAAGGGGAATATAAAAATAAAAAAGACCTCTGTCAAATAAGGCGTAATTATATATGTGTATATGTACAGGTAAGATTAAAAATATAGAAATATAGTAACACAAATGTGTCTCTTTGCTATATATAAAAGGTGATAAAGAGAAACAGTGCATGACAGAAGGTTATTTGTTATATAAGGGTGATTTGTTGTACAGTTGTGTGGAATATAGGAGTATAGGTGTGATGTAGTTGTGTGTTTTGGAGTTGTAGGAGCCTGTTTTTGTTTTTAGCAGTGGGCACCAGTGAAATATGAGCAGAGCCACCGTAGACAGGGTTTATTTGGCATGACCTGGCAGCCGCATGTGACATTCAGCACCAATGGCAGCTGCCGGTAGACTCCGTGCACTTTAGGTCCAGACCAATTCAGCCAAAAGCCTTGTAAATCACACTCCCAACTCACCCACAGCACCGCACCACACCACCGCCGCCGCACGGGAGAGTCCACAGAATACAAAACATCTCAAGTGAACATTTCCTTTCTATTTTCAGTTCTTTCGCTGCTTCCTGTTTAGAAGATCGGCGTTCGCAGCCTCTTCAAAGATTGTAAATTCTCACAATGTAACGCCAAAAAGGTTCACTGTGTACAAGCTGACGAAGCAAGAGTCGCATACGGAGCCACGCTGTTATTTTTATTGTAATACGATCAGATCCAAGCTGCAGCGGGGTGAACAAGTCACTTTTATGGTTCATAATTAGTTCATTCTGCTTAGGCCTTTTAATGATACAGCATATTTAAAAGTGCATTGTGTAACTTGTCTGCTGGGGGTCCAACACCTGCTCGTCCAAGGAGATGTTCCACAGTTTGGCCATAAACTTAAACATCTCCATAGAGAATTACAAAGCAAATCACAGCCTAGATTTATGGACTCCACTCGCAATAAAATTTTGTGGTTTTTTAAGATACTTTTGAGCCATAAATAACACTTGTAGTGAAATAAATGCCAGACAAAGTCATTTAATCCCATACTGTGATCATTTAAACCAAAGTATTAACATCTCAATGGAGACAATGGAGAAAAGTTACAGATTGCATCTTTAAAAATAGGTTTCTTGGGATTATCCTGCTTTCTGTTTCAAAAATAGAGCTCAAAACATATTTAACAAGGACACAGGAAACAAAGTGACGAGTTCAATCATGTGTTTGTGTTTTTGTGGCATAAAGTAGTTTCTATGTTACTGTTTATCATTATATTTCTTTATCCTCCTTCACCGTCTGTTATCGTGACAGGCCTTTTACAGATCTATTTAACATTTTACATTACAGTAACAGATCCTTGGTATCACCGGTAAGGAGGTCAAGTGACTGGTGTTCTGCCCCGCTCAAATGGCTGCTGTAAATATGAAGCTCGACCTGCTGCTTCACAAACTCCCTGACCCCAACCTAAGTTTCACAACCACATTCCAGGCAGCGCTGTAAGCAACATGCACGCTGCAGAGATCCACCTCACGTCTTTAAATACTAGACGGATTATTTAAAGTCTGCTCTGTTATAGATAACACATGTATTGTTCACTGAAGGCAAGACGTTTTTCCTCAGTTTTTTGGTCTTTTTTTTGCACTTTTTGCAACTAAAATGTTCACTCTGCACTGAAAGATGTTGGAATATTTCTTTTAATCAACTTATAGCCATTCAGTTATATGGGACGTTGTAATTGCATTGGCTGTTTTGTCAACATGCATTTTCTCCATCTTAAAATAGCATCTGCACACATCAAACTTTCCAGCCTTATACGTGATAAGATTTTGACAAAAGGTACAGAAGGATTTTATCTATTTCCAAGACTGAACTCCAAAAAATGAGACGAATTTTTAGTTTTCAGTGTCTACTCAAATGCGAATAAGAGACCAAAATTCCTCTTTCTATATATTTTGTATCTAATAAGACAACATTTTGAGATTCATATGTCCCCAAAATTGTACATTTTAGCCTTTTTTAGCCATTTTTTACACCTAAAATGCCTTCTGATATGAAAATATTACATGATACTTGATGAAAACCTTTTAATACTATTTTCTTACGTTTGCTTAAGTAAACTAAAGCAGAATTTTTCCTTTTCACCTGCATTGTCTTTCTTTAAGTGCACAAAATACCTCCAAAATACTCTTATATTCTTGTCAGTCTTATACTATAAGATGTATAAGGTTGATACTCAATATGCAATTTTGATATCACAATTTTTTTAGAGAACAGAATCCAATTTTCAACACAAAATAATACTTGTTTGTTAAAGTAGTTCCAGTTTGCCATTCAAAAATATATTCAGGAAGTGTCCAGTTTGTGACTATCCAGGTATTTTATTTCTCAGTATTCATATCTGATGCTAGTGCCCTCTCACCAAACTTAAAATGCAAACATAAAACATAAAAAGCGATTTCCAAGCTGCCCAAAGACACTTTTCCACACAAAGACCAACTGTACATCACATGCTCACGATCCCAATCTCACATGACTGTTTTCTTTCTATCACGTCCAACATATGACTCCACTCACTCCATTTTTTCTGGGCTTATTTCAATAGCAAATAATAGAAGCTACTGTCATCGCTCTATAGCTTCTTTTAGATCTTGTTCGGTAACCAGACCTTTGGCATCTCGTGTAACGACAATCCGCATCATACATTTATAATTATACCTTATTTGACACCAGCTATTTGCTACTTACATTGAACTTATCATTACCTTTTATTTTTCCCCTTATTATAATACAGTGATGTGTGAGCTACTATGTGCTGATCATTTTGCTTGTGCATCCATAAAGTTTTTTCTCAAATAGTCCCCAAAGCTAAAACATGAGCTGAAATACAATACTAAACTTGCACACACCTTCCCATACAATTTAAATGCATATCTTAAGGCAAACTGCTAATAATATTCTGTATAATGTCATATATGCACCTCTTTATGCTAATTTCACATTATTTTAGACTTCATAATGGACAAATAGTTAATTAAGAGTGATTCAGGGTTGTAGTTACAGTATTATTACATAGTTACGAAGCTATTTTTTTTATTTTTTGGCCAAATTTCCTCTGTTGACTGATCTGTTAACAAGTGAGAACACAAACAGGAGCTCACATTCTTAAGATTTTGACTTAATGGTGTGAGCTTTACTTAGTTTTTCACTGCTAAAATTGAGCCAAGTTAAAAAGACTTGAATTAAGTGTCTCAAAAACATTCACGTGCATGTTTTTGTAGTTAAAAAATACATCTTGTTACACTTAAATGCACTTAAATCTAATGTTGCTTGAATTCCATTGGTAGATCATTAAATTTTTCTTCTTTTAAGTTATTTTAAATGATCTTTATAGTGCTTTTTGCAGTGTAAGAATTTCAAAAACAACATTGTGCAACGTTGGGGCTCGGTTTGTTGTCAGAGAAGACCAGTTTCCTGTTGGCCTAATCACTGTGATGCAATAATGACCGAGCCTTGGGCCCGTTTTACACCGTTTCCTCATTAGAAACATACCTGGAGTTGTTTTGTCTACACACGTTTAACACAAAAATCCTGCATATTTAGGGTTTTTCCTCTAAAAGAAAAACGCTCCGTCATGCCATGTGGTAATACAGGAAGGGTTGTACTGCGTTTTTTTAACTGCAGTTGAGTCATTTCTGCCCTGGGATTGCCAATTTGTAGGAAGAAAAAAGTAGCTGTTAACTTGAAAACTACGTCTTTATGTCATCGCAAGGTGGAAAAGAGCATTTTGAGCTTTGAAGATGCAGACAGACTATTGATAAAAGATTCCTCAAGCATGTGTGAATGAAAGAAAACGCAACTCCGGGTATGTTTGTGATGTGGTAACAACATTCTTACAAGGCAATTTTGCGTAAAATAGGACCTTAAACTAATGCTGGTGCGCTCCGATTACTAAGTTGAAGGTAAACTGACATAAAATACTCACTAGCTTTTTATTTTTTAGTATAAATCAATCGCTACTAAGGCGTGTCACACATTTCTGTTTGTAATTTTGTCCCTGAGTGCGACCTCCCCCCTCCCAAAGATGAAGGGAGCTGTACAATCTGCATTGTTCTTTATGTCTAATGCGAGGCAGATGTGAGGCTCCAGGAGAATCGCTGCGCTGGTTTTGTACTTCTGCAGCTCTGTCATGTTTGTCACTGCCTTTGTTCTGCTTTAGGATTCGGTTTTCAAATTGTTGCTTATTTTGTAACGTTTGCTCGTTTTATAGATTGACTCCAGATTTGATTTTTGTTTGTTGTTTTGTACTTTTGTAGTATTATTTTAGCATAACTTTCTGAGCAGAGTAGTGGTAAAGTTGGTGGGAAAGAAGCACTTCATCCAATGCTTTTCTGCACTAGAAAGTTTCACAGTATGATTTAAACCTTTCTATCTTCACGGAGAACAAAGCAGACCAAGTTACAGGTCAGATCTGTGGAGTGGCAGCCCCGCTCACAGTCAAAATACCTGGTTTTATGGTATTTTTGAGCTATAAAATTACTTGTAATTGAATAAATGTAAGATATAGCTGTTTAATTTCATACTGTGGGACATTCTAGGCAGAGAAAATGACATCTGATGGACCCCCAACCAAAAAGTTACATGCATCTTTAAGTAAAAGTAGAAATATATTGTTCACCTTACACTTTGTTTAATGCTTTTCGGTCTAAAACACCTAATAATGTCGTTTTTGGTTCATAAAAGTGACTAAATCTTGATACCTTTGCCCACTAAAGCAGTAGTGTTCAATTTTATACAGGTATAAGCTCTACAAAGATATTCTGTCCTATTCTCCTTACTGTATCTAGGCTGCAAAAACAGAAAAGAAAACATCAAAATGTAACGTAGAATATTGTGTTATTCTGTAGCTTCTCAAACTGTGCATTGTTGCGGTTAAGTTTTATTTATTTAGTGGAAAAGAAAGATGATGAAAGCAAATATCACATTTCAAGTTTGTGTGTCTGACTCAACCACACCTCTGCACAAACAGGTGGAACGAGTCATTCAGACGGGACCGACGTGAGCCGGAGATGTCACCGCTTTTGTCTCAATTATAATCTATTCCTCAGTTTAGAGCAGTTTTTCACAGTTACTCAAGGACTTTTCACCTTAATGTAACACAAAACAAAACAGCAACAGGATGAACAAAACAAATAGTGAGTCATTTGTGTGGGTTGTCGACTATAAGGAAAATGTGACGTGCTGTTGATAATAATAATAATTCTCAAGATTATTATAGAACTATTCAGGGAAGATCCAACTCTGTCCAGTTTGTGTAATTTTATTGATTTTTTTTTGTAGTCTTGACATCATTTTTGGAATTAATACCACAAAAACAAGGGCAGAACAGACAAAACAAGTAGTGAGTGGGTTGTAGGCTATGAGGAGATGAGTTTTCAGCTTCAAATTATTGTAAAACTATTTAAAAAATGTCCAGTTTTGTCCTATTTGTGCCATTTTGTTCTGTTTTTAATGTCATATTCAAGCAAATATCAAGCCCTGACACCAGTTTTATATGAATGCATTATTATGACAACCCTTACTGAAGCTGAAATGCTCAAAAACTTTTACTCCTTGGATTTTCTTGCTCAGCTACTGCCTTATAAGGAAGTGCGTGTGCCATGAAACAACATCCCGGACATAGCTTGCAGTGCAAAGGTTAGAACCTGCATCCAAACCAGTTTTACGTGGAAAACAACTGAATTTGAAAATTTTCGGCGCTGCAAAAAAAGCAAGCCCCTCACTGATTCAGATTCTCCCCTGTTTATTTTCTCTTCGCCCTTTGTCTTCTGCAGCTGTCAATATATCTGACTAACTTGATGAACTGTGCACAGAGCAAAGTTAATGTCTTTCAGAGCTCGCCGTCGCCATGGTAACCATCTTCAGAGCGCTCCACGGCCCATCTGGTCTAAACATTAGCCGTGTGCAGAGAAAGCCCGGGCGCACATGTGCTTTATGCATCGATCCCGCGCGATCAATAGCGCTACATTTTCAGGAGCCCCGCGTCGCGCCGGCAATCAACGCGCTTACAGCCTCCCCGCGAAAGAATTAACTCAGGAATCGTTTCTTTTGCTAGATTTGGACGTCAAAGTCTCAAACGTGGAGGCACTGTTTTTGAATAAAACATCCAGGAGGAAATTCATAAATATTGATCCAGATGATTTTGTCGGTTACTGGTTCGGTAGATTCGCTAATATTAATTTTATGGTGCAATAAACTGTGATTAAATTAAATACGCATGTCATTATAGTCAGCACTTTGAAACTTGTAAGAAAATTGCCTTATTTTGTGTTTATTCATGATAGTAGTAGTAGTTGTAGTAGTTGTGGTAGTAGTGGTAGTAGTAGTAGTAGTAGTAGTGGTAGTGGTTGTAGTAGTAGTAGTGGTGGTGGTAGTAGTGGTAGTGGTAGTAGTAGTGGTAGTAGTGGTGGTGGTGATGATAGTTGTGGTGGTAGTGGTTGTAGTAGTGGTAGTAGCAGCGGTGGTAGTAGTAGTAGTAGTAGTAGTAGTAGTAGTAGTAGTAGTAGCAGTAGTGGTAGTAGTAGTAGTAGTGGTGGTGGTGATAGTAGTAGTAGTGGTAGTGGTTGTAGTAGTAGTAGTGATTGTAGTAGTGGTGGTGGTGGTGATAGTGGTGGTGGTAGTAGTGGTAGTAGTGGTGGTGGTAGTAGTGGTAGTAGTAGTAGTAGTGGTTGTAGTAGTGGTGGTGGTGGTGGTAGTAGTAGTGGTTGTGGTGGTGGTGGTAATAGTAGTAGTGGTGGTGGTAGTAGTAGTAGTAGTAGTGGTAGTGGTTGTAGTAGTGGTAGCAGTGGTGGTGGTGGTGATAGTAGTGGTGGTGGTAGTAGTAGTAGTGGTGGTAGTAGTAGTAGTAGTAGTAGTAGCAGTGGTGGTAGTAGTAGTAGTAGTTGTAGTGGTTGTAGTAGTGGTGGTGGTGGTGATAGTAGTAGTAGTGGTAGTGGTTTTTGTAGTGGTGGTGGTGATAGTAGTAGTAGTGGTAGTGGTTGTAGTAGTAGTAGTGATTGTAGTAGTGGTGGTGATGGTGATAGTGGTGGTGGTAGTAGTGGTAGTAGTGGTAGTAGTAGTAGTAGTAGTAGTAGTAGTAGTAGTAGTAGTAGTAGTAGTAGTAGTAGTAGTGGTGGTGGTAGTAGTAGTAGTAGTAGCAGTGGTGGTGGTAGTAGTAGTAGTAGTAGTAGCAGTGGTGGTAGTAGTAGTGGTTGTAGTGGTTGTAGTAGTGGTGGTGGTGATAGTAGTGGTAGTGGTTGTAGTTGTAGTAGTAATAATAGTAGTGGTAGTAGTAGTGGTGGTGGTAGTAGTGGTAGTAGTAGTAGTAGTAGTAGTTATTCTTTACTTTTCTTCTTGTTGGTTACTGGTTTGGTAGATTCGCTAATATTAATCTAATAGTGTGATGAACTTTGACCAAATAAAATGCCCTTGTAGCTGTAGCCAAAACTTTAAAACTATTGTAAGAAAATAGCCTTAATTTGTAAACATAAATAAAAAATGATAAAAGTCTATCCTTTACTTTTCTTCCGTAATATTCTGTAGTTTCTTTCATATTCTCTTCAGTGTATCATGGAAGGGAACATCTGCCAATTTATATTGTGTGTGTTCAGTCACGTGGATAAAAATAATTGTTGTCAGAGTAGCTGTAAATAACTTTGGTTGTAATTGAAGCTGTAGTAGTCGTATTAGCTGGAATTGTTAAAGTAATTGTAGTAGTCAGAGCAGTAGATGTGTTGGTAGAGTTTTAGTATTGGTATTTGTAGTAGAGTTTCAGTAAAAATAACTTTAAAATGTCATTTCTCTGTTGAATATTCTGCGTTATAACCATTACGATGCATTTAAATAGGAAAAGGCAGGATACAAATGTACATTATGTTGGGCTGAGAACCACTTTGTCCCTCATATTATCACAATACTCGATCTAGTGCACATGATACTTTGTTGTACTTGCCTTTTTTAAGTACCAAATGCATTTTATCAACAATATTTCTTTATTAAACCACTATTGTGCAATGTTAATATGATTTACGTCTATTTTAATCCTCAAAACATTACATTAACTAGTTTCCTTGCACTAAATAATCAACAAAATTAGAATGCAGGGAAAAAATATTGCTAAAAGATACCAAAAAAAAGCAGCCCACAATAAGAATACTGAATCACCAAATTTAGCATCACTATATAATGATATTTTTTATATTTTTGCACCCTGCTAGTATGTGTGTTTATCGAGTTCGCATGTTTTTCTGGCTATTATTATCTAAATTCTCACGATTCTCCCACCCAAACTGTCATGATAATTACTATATCAATATATTCTTTAATATAAGAAAGCTGGAACTATATTTTTGGGGTC
>JACN01101955.1:0-13775 GCA_000787155.1 Scartelaos histophorus | reverse complement strand
ATAGTATAGTATAGTATAGTATAAATATTTCAACACATTTTTAAAATATTATTTTTTGACCAAATCCTTAAATCACGCTTTGTGTAAATGTTCAAACATACTTATTATTTGCGGAACAAATGCTTTTTTTATTTTTAAACAACATTTCGGCAAAAAGCCTTTATCAGATCATCTTTCTTTGGACCACAAAATGGTTGCCAGGCCATCTGAGCTATGGTTTTTTTCCACTTTTAAATTGCTGTTCCATTTACATCTGACTTTGGTGTGCATTCTGTTTCATTTGGTTCAAACATACAAGTCCAGTAAAAAGTTTGGACACACTTTTTTTTTACTACTTTCTACATTTGATATACGAACAGAAGACATCACGTATATGAAGCAAGTTATATGGATATATTTAGTAAAGAAAAAGAGTTTAATACCCTTTGGCAAAGCAAACGGTGAGGACTATGAGCATAAAAGATTAAAACAAATATTTTAAAATGAAATAGTATAATCACTTTTTTTCTTTGCTGCATAATTACATACATCATACTTCATTTATTTGGTGTCTTTTGTATGTATTTCAAATGTAGAAAAAAATAGTAAATATATTAAAAACACTGAATAAGAGGATGAGCCCAAACTTTTGGCTGGTTGTGTAGAAATGTTTAATTGAGGGGAGCAGGTAAATTGACTGTTGCTAATAAGATGATTTGGATGGATAAATGTAAGATAATTAGGGTTGCCATAGCTACTCGGACTAATTGAGAATAATCAGCTATTACAAAATCAATGATGGACTTAATAATCAATCATTTTCGGGGCTATAAACGGACGCTAACTGAGAAAACAGGCTTTATGCAACCAAATTCAAAATGGCGTAACACACAGATTTGGTGATTTTGATGAAAAATTCTACTCCAAAACTACTTCATTAGTTAATTAAAGTGTTAGCAATTCATCTGTATGAAGAGGTTTTCTGACAGCATATTTTTGCATGAATCAGACCAAAATTGTATCTTAATAGGTTTATACATATTTTTAAAACCAGAATAAAATAAAAGTTGACAATTACAAGGCGTCTACTAAAATAATATTAAAGGTGCACTATGTAACGTTTATGGTGGAGGGTCTGCCATGTGGCATTAAACATCTCCATCTTGCATTTACTCAATATCATGGGTTTTTATTCACTTAAAAACCTGCATTCTTTCTGTGAGTGGGCTTGCCTCTCCACAGATTAGACATGTAACTTGACATCACCTGCAGTCTCCATAGAGATAAATGTGTAATGACGTACTTTAGAATATTTCAGGCAAAGAAACTGGTGATAGACCCTCCACCAGAAAAGTTATATAGGGTATCAGTCAATTTCGAAACAAGGAATAAGCTTGATATTCAATACTTGCACAGATATCCAGATTTGAATAAAAAACATGCTTTCTTTAGACAATAGAATGTGATTTTCAACATTAAATACTTGCTTTTATATTACCATGTGGTCTTATATCTGTGTAATCCCTCAGTGGTCCATGGGCTCTTACACTTGTTCTGATACAGCTCAAGATTATTCAAAATATTTTCAGAAAAAGTTCATTTCTGTCCTGTGAATGTGACTTTTTTAGTATTGATTAGTCTCCGATTTTCAAACAACCTCAGTATAATGTCATCTAAAATTTAAAAACATCATAATTATACAAAATTTTAGTATGACATAACTTTGACTACTCTAAGCTGTAAATAAAACTTTTGCGTGTTTGGAAGAATGCAGCCTACAGCATCTTCAGGGCACTATTTTTCCATGAGACAGGTGTGGTGAGGGGTTGTGGAAAACACTGCCTTGAAACGCACTAAAGCTCCGAAGACAGGCCCGGAAAATAATAATAATATACGTAGTGGGAGAAAACTCCAAGTCAGCGTACCTCAAAATATATTTGTTTTGGTTAAAATAGTCTTCTTCCCTCATACAATACATCACTGCAGTTCCCCTAAGCCTACTCACCAGATTGTGCTCTCATACAGTTGGGTAGTATACAACACAATAGTACATATATTCACTTCTGTCATTGAAATTATAGATTAAAGGTGCATTCTGTAATTTTTCTGGTAACCTGCTTGTCTCCATGGAGATGTTATTGCTTTCCCTGGAGCGTTCCATGGTATGTAATTAAACATATTCAAACTCCAGGTATGTTTGTGATGAGAAAAGCACATAATATAAGCCCTTTAACAGAGTACAAAACAAGGAATATGAATAATACATGTGATAAGATTCAATATAGATATTATGAAATTACATTATATTATGTTATATTACATTATATTCATTTATATGTAGATTTAAATGGTGTGCGTTAGTATGTAGGAAACAGCTAGTACTGGGTAATTTCCCCTTTGTAATCTAGTCTAGTAAATAGTGTAATTAATCATAACTATTCATCGTTTGAAAATAATTGCACCAGTAACTTATAAAAAACATCTATTTAATACCTAAATAAAGAGCACATGCATCATAATATAGCCCTATCATAATTATTATTTATGAGTCATGAATCATAATACCAAGTAGTGTATGTTGCTCTAATAACACTACATTTGTTCTTATTATTTTCTCTGCTCAAGTAGCACTGTGTGTATGTGTTGGAAGGTTTTTCATTGAGTTAGCAAATCTTTAATCATGAGTGACAGTAGTACAAAAAAAAAACATAAATGAAAACAGAGCAGGGACAAACAAAATGTATTTGTTGTACCATAAATTGACCTGTCACTGTACCAAATTTGACAAGCTGTGAGCAGTCAAAGTCTGCAGTACCGGTCTTAGTACTACTGTACTGAAAAATGAAGTAAATGTACAACTAGATGTGTAAAATATTTAAGCAGTAGTAGCGGTGCCAAATTTGTACTTAACTAAACATACACTTGAAAAATTCTAAAACAAAATGTGATGCAAAAACATTTTAAAGTTGAGCTGAAGGTGAGTTCATTCTCCATGGAGATGTTCTTGTGTTACTGGAATGTTTCACAGAACGATATTAAACCATTTTATCTTCATGGAGAACAATCCAGACCTAGTTACAGGTCAAATCTATGGAGAGGCGACCCTGCTCATAGTCTGTATACCTGCTTTTTCTAGGAATTTTTGAGCTATAAAACCACACGTAACTGAGTAAATGTAAGTTAGATTTGTTTAATGTCATAGTGTGGAACATTCCAGGCAGAGCAATGACATATCCATGGAAACAGTGTGGCGAGTGATGGACCCCCAACCAAAAAGTTTTGTAGTGTACCTTTAAGTACACATGAAAAATACAACCAAAAGTTACTTCTTCACGTAATTCTAATACAAAACCTGACACAGAAACATTTTAAAGATGAGTTAAGTAGTTTGAAACCACAATTTGCATATTATCTGAGCTTTGGCCAATCAGAGGAGGTGAGTTTGTCGGTTTAAAGAGGAGCAGAGACAGCTGTGGATTAGGATGACTGATACTAGTGCACTTCTGAGAAACTCTTGTGATTTTTAAAGTTTGTAGCTAATTGCACATACAGGGCTACTCAATTACAAGTAGAAATAGATGCTTAAATATATACTAAAAACTGACCACACAACTGACCAAAAATCTACTAACTTACAGGTACATGAGTATTTCCAATTAGTTACTTTTTACCCAGGTTCAGCAAGTATTATTTAAATAAAAGACATGTTCTAGTACTCCCACCAATGAGTACTTTAAGGTGCACTATGCAACTTTTCAGGTAGACTACCCCCAGCATTTATTGTCTCCATGGAGATGTTACTGGTTTACCTGGAATGGTCTCCAGTATGCTATAAAATGTATCTATCTTATTTTAATTACATTCTCTCCACAGATCGAACCTGTAATTTGGCCTTATAGTGTCACTTTGGTGTCTTTGGAAACTGCTTAATGCCATAGAAAATTCCAAAGGCATCTCCATGGAAACAAGCAGTTGGCGGACCATCCACCAGAAAAGTTATGCAGTGCACATTTAAAAATCTACTTCAAATTGACCACACAATTGACCAAAAAATCTACTAAATTGCAGTAACGTGTGTATGTGTAATTAGTTACGTTATACCCCTGGTTCTGCGAGTATTTGTAAGTAAAACACAAGATGTAGTACTCACAGCCAATGAGCATGACGCAGATGGAAAAGATCTTCTCCGAGTTGGTGTTGGGGGACACATTTCCGAAGCCCACACTAGTCAGACTACTGAAGGTGAAGTACAGCGCCGTGACGTACTTATCCTTGATGGAGGGTCCGGAGGAGGGGTCGCTGTAGTTGTACCTCTTGCCTATGGACACGCCCAGGTTGTCCAGCCAGCCGATCTTGTGCTCCAGGTAGGGTTTCTCCACGTTGCCGATGGCGTACCAGATGCAGGCCAGCCAGTGAGCGATGAGAGCGAAGATGCACATGAGCAGCATAAGCACGGCCGCCCCGTACTCGGAGTAGCGGTCCAGCTTCCTGGCCACGCGCACCAATCGCAGCAGGCGCGCCGTCTTCAGCAGGCCAATCAGAGTGGTGGTCTGGACAGAGGGCGCCACAGCAGTTTAGAAAAAGAAAGGTTTATAATGCAGTATATGTCTATGCTGGGTTATTTTATCACCTTATTTCATGCACATTTTGTATTTGACCATTATGAAAGTGTAGATGTTCCAGAAGTTTTGAATTAGAATTGTTCATAACTTGAATAAAAATAGTTGAAATGCAAATATCTCGAGGGAAAAAGCAATAACATGTGATAGGTAGATATGATTTTTACATTATTTTTCAGGATCTTTAATTCAGAGTGAAAAAAATTCAAGTTAAGAAATTCATGTTGCCAAATTCAGGAAAAAAAAATGCAAGTTGAGAAATTCAGATTGAAAACATTCAGGTCAAAGTTCACTGCACATTCTGTTACTATGGGAACTAGCTAACACCAGGGGGCGCCATGCTCATGGAGACCAAAAATCAGATATTCAACATTCTCTCACACCATGAACAACCAAGATTAAAATTACTGTTTCTTATGATTTACTGGTTTATGTTTTCATAGCTTTAACAACTTGGAATCTGAATTTCTGAACTAGATTTTTTTTTTTTCGATCTGAATTTATAAACTTGATTTTTTTAATCTAAACTTCTCAACTAGAATTTTTTTCAATCTGAATTTCTCAACTTGCATTTTGTCAGTCTGAATTAAAGATGCAGAAATGTAATGTAAAGTCATACCCAACTATTACATGTTGATGCTTCCCCCCAATTATTTCCATTTCAACTATTTTTTATTCAAATTTGTTTATTCATCATGAAATATTCTAAATAGACCATAGTGTATTTATATTTTCATTACAGTTTTTCCACAGTATAGCATTAATTTATCTAATATCTCATAGCTAAATAACAAATCAGAGCCCACCCAAAGCTTTTGTAAGTATTTCAGAGCAAGTAAATTACCTCTAATTAAATAATTAACTGCATTATATAAACATTTCATGATGTTAGAATATTGTTACCTTCTCAAAAACCTGGAGCTGTGTTTTGTATCATTCTCACCTTTGAGCAATCCTTTATTATTAGTCTGTCTATATCCCCAAAATCCTAAATATGCAGGATTTGGGTTAAACATGTATGAATGAAAACACAACTCCAGGTATATTTCTGATGAGAAAACATTGTAAGGTAGAGGAAAAAAGTATATTATAAGCCCTTAAATACATTTTAGATAGATTAGTTTTGTCATAATTTGGTACATTCTGAACAAATAAATTACATTTTCATGGAAACAAGCAGTGTATCTTCCAGCAGAGAAGTTGCACAGTGCAATAGAGTTTCAAGTTTACAGAAATTTCCCATTATGAAAACTCTGAAAGTAAAAGTAAATATGCAAACAACTTTTATTGGTCCAAGAATTCCAGCAGAAATGTAATTATGTAAGGACTATATTTGTTTACAAAACTATTGCTCAAGACCCTGGCAAAAGAGAATCCCTGAAGGAAAAGATGCAATAGTAATTAGAAAACTCTTTTTATATGATCTAATTTCAGTTCTGCTCCTGCACCAGTAGTTTCAAAACACACTTCCAGACTTGTCCTTTTATAGCATTTTCTCACAAGCTGTCACCAAACTAAATAAGCTTGACATTACAGGATCACTCAAGGGTCAAAATTAATTTCCGTAGTATTTATTAACATCAAATGAAATGAAATAATTTTGATGTCTGCAAGTCACTGATCAAAATCTATTTCAGATCGACTGGGGCTTTAATGAAAACAGCTTTTAGGTTAAAACCCTCTTATTAAGCTGCTAAATGAATGGGTTGCCTGAGAACCATCTGCCGCTGTCTCGGCCTCACTGTTTTTCTCAATGAAAACACGTGGACAGGAATATTGGACTTATTCATGTCATATTTTATGTTTTTCTTTAAAGATAGAGCATTGATGTGGTAAATAAATCATTAAATTTTAAACTCTCCTGGTCAACGTAACTGAGAAAAAAATCCTCTTCCACAGCAACTGATCAGAATGATGTCATAAATTATTCTCTGATTTTACATGGAAATAATAATTCCGAATTGAGGCTTAGATGGAAAATGTGTTAAATCAGCTTTATTTAGTTCCACTCAATGTCAGGAAGGGTTCTGGTTGGACAGGGGCCGCACCAACATATTTACATCTACCAGAGGAAAACACACTTGGTTTATGAGTGTGCCCAGTTTGTATGGGAAGAGCACTCAGAGAGCTCCTGCTGTGTTGTTCATGTACCAATCAATATTTGTTATTTTAGACTATTACTTTTATAATACTATTACTATTAATAATTTTATGGCAATAGACAATAGCCTATTCAATAGATTCAACTTATAAAATGCCGTACTTTTAGCCTGGTGTGAGAAATGCTACAGTCGGACTAGATCCAAACCAGACTCCTGAACCAGTGAGTGCAGCTCTGGTTCAGGCCGGGCTCAGATGGACTGGAGCGAGGATTGGTGTTAGGTGCCTTGGACTGAAAAGCTCTTTTCCCAGGAAGAACCAAGTGCATGGAGGACAGATCGCTCAGAAAAAGATATAACAAACCAAACTGGATTCACTCTTCTGTGGATGTGAACCAAAGCACAGAAGACGGCACGGATCCCCCTCAGAGCCAGACACTAGACACTAGTCTTTGTAAAGTGGAAATTATTATACAGAATTAAGTTATTTATAATTGGACTAACAAAGACCAGTGCGTATATCAAAATGTGATTTAAATTTGTCACGTGATGTCATTTTGGAATATAATGTGCACTCTGAACAGAATCCTACTTTTTTAACTTATATGGGAACTCTAATCACCTTTGGCAATAACAATAAAGACAGACAAGTTTAATGTCATACTGTGGAACATTCAAGACAATGCAATAACATCTCCATGGAAACAAACAGGTGCCCTGACTATCACTTGAAAAAGTTACATAGTGCTCCTTTAATGCTCATGAACAGAATCTTAGTATAAAAACATAAATCGAAATGTCTCCCATCAAAAACAAGTGATTACATTTTTTTTGTTTTTTGTATGTCTGACAGCAGCACTCAGAGGAAAAGATGATTATGGATGATAATCAGGAGCTTTTCTGGTGAAATGGAGTTCTATTAGAACAATCCAACCCTGGCGCCAAACCTACACAAATGCCCACATCTGTAACCCCCCTACACCCCCACTCCCATCCCCTCTCCTGGCACCACACAGGCAGAGACACCGTCCTGTTGGCCTGCTCCTCACTGAAATGCATCATTGATTGTCATTTGGTAAGCCATTAATCCGTATAAATGGATTCAAGAATGAAAACCATAAAACCATTAAAAAAAAAGAGAAAGGAAAAAACATGCAATTTGAAGTAATCCGTTCAGGGCAGAGAGTGTAAGATTGGGGCTGTAAGTAGAGGCCTCGGGGCACAAGTCGGGCTTACAGGGGATGGATAACAAGATGGCGACGGTCGGCAGCGATGTGGTCTAAAGCTTCCTGGGAAAAATGACAACGCATGAGAAAGCACGAAGCCAAGCCACAGATAAGCTGGGTCGGACACACATGTCACATTGTCTCGCTGCTTAGGCATAAGTGGTGCCACAGTAAGGCTGATGGAACAACAACCTCCTCCAAGGCATTCCACTAAATATCACCTATACACTAGTTTGGATCTTTTTGTTAGCAAAAAACTTATTTAAACTTAAATTTGAATGTACTTTTAGTGTATCTCTAATACAGTGTAAATGACTTTGTGTGTGCACTGTAAATAAGTAGAGACGGACTGATATAATTGCACTTTTTAGCGTATCGGTCACATAAAGCTTTATTGCATGTGAGATTGCGCAAAACGTAATTACTTTACTTCCTTAAAGATTTGCAGTAAAATAGGATTTGGTGGAAGTTTGTAGTAAATTTAAATGGCATAATTAGTTTGAGAAAATAAAATAATTAAATAACAGAAAATAATCAAAATCTGCCCCATATGTTGGCCAAAAAATATCGGCAGAAGTTTCTCTGGAGCCCGGCCATAAAAACGTATTAGTCGATCTCAACAAATAAATAAGTAACAAATAAGAAAGTGAGATTTGCCTTGACCCGATGTAAGTGAACTTTTAACCTACAAACAGAAAGACCTTTTGAGCAAATGCACAATATTATTCAATATGAAAACTCCAAGTAGTAACTTAAAGGTGCATTGTGCAACTTTTTTAGGGAAGGGTCCGTCAATAACTTTTCTCCATGGAGATGTTATTGCTTTGCCTGAAATGTTTCACGTTATGGTATTAAACCTTTTTATGATCATGGAGCCCAAAGCAGACAAAGTACAAGTTAGATCTGTGGAGAGGCAACCTGCTCACAGTTAGAATTTGAGCAATAAAACCATTTGTAACTGAAAAACTGTAAGTTAAGAAGAACATTTCAGGCGGAGCAATGACATATCCGTAGAAACAAGCAGGTGACGGACTCCAACCATTAAGTTACGTGATGGACTTTTAACTACTTGCATTTTAGTTACTTACTGTATCTCCTCCTTTACTGTAAAGCAGTATGTGCCACCGCTCACTGCTCTTCATCTGACTAGTTTTAGATCACTGACTATAATCTGGCAAAATCCTCTCCAAATTCCTGACTGGATGAGCAAATCCCACAAGCTTTTCAGATCTAACTCATGATCCCAAACTTGCTACTTGCTTGACTCCATGGAGATGTTATTTCTTTGCCTGGAATGTCCCATAGTAGGGCGTTAAATTACAGGTGTTTTATAGCTCAAAAACGCTAGAAAAAACATGAATTCTTAACATGCAGAGGCTTATTTCTTCAAAGATCTGACCATTAACCTGTCCAACCAAGTTTATTTCCATGGAATAATAAAGGCAAAACAGAACTACTTTTATTGGAGACAAGCAAGTGGTCAGCCCTTAGTCAGAAAAGGAAGAACATGGCAATAAAATAAAACACAAACCAGATCAAAATGCATACTTAAACATACCTCATCTGATCCCGAGCCAAAGATCAGCAGGTCGAAGGGAATGGCCGCCACCATGTCAATAAGGAACCAGCCTTTGAAGTAGTGGATGGCTATTCTGGCCGGGTGACTGACCACTTCCTCGTTCTGATTCACGTAGGTGGTCCTGAAGTTGATGAGGATGTCAATGATGAACATAATATCCACTATGAGGTCCACCACGTTGAGCGGGTTACAGGAGTAGCCACACTCGCGCCTCTTCTGGTCCTCCTGGTCGTTGAGGAGGAAGGCGGCGGAGTACGGGGTGAAGATGGCCGTGTAGATGACCAGGAGCAGGATGAGCCAGTCCCACACGGCCTTAAAGGGGCTGTAGTGGAGGATGGTGAACTTGTCAATGCGAGGGGTCTGGAGTTTGTATTCAGGTAAGACATCTGCGCCCAGTGATAAGACCTGTGAGGATGGAGAGGAAAAGCACAAAAGTTACATCAAAAATATTTAATTCATGTTTTTGCAAATTAGGAAGTTGAACAAAAATTGTACATTTCAAAATTACACAGTCCTATTTGGATATTTCATTTCCTAAGCTGCACTACAAAGCATTGCACTTGCTTATTTTAATAAAGATGTAATAGAAATTTGGAAAAAAAATTGAAATAATTCACAATATGGCATTAAAATTGTCAATCACAATGTTACAGGTTAGATCTGTGCTGAGGCAATCCTGCTCACAATAAAAAAGCAAGTATTTCAAGGCATTTTTGAGGTAAAAAAAGTAAGACAAAACCAAAAAAAAAAAAACATTAACGTCCCCATAACGACACTTAGATGGAGCCTTCAAAAGAAAAGTTACATAGTGCATCTTTTATATAAAACATTGGACCGTCAGTGGCACTTAGCAAGACACTTAAACCTACTATTACTATAAAACTATTACCTACTGGATCAACATAATTGATTTACCACAGTGAATCCAACAGATTTTAAATGGGTCAGAAAACAGAAGAATGTTATAGGTAAAAAATATCTGTTCCAATACCACTGACTAACTTTTTCTCTTAGGAAGCCATTTTCATAAGAACTTCTGTCTTCTACTTTAGGCTCTATCGTCACAGAGGGAGGCCACAGAAGATAAAAGGGACAGTTAACATGACAATCAGTCAGAATCTGCATATAAAAAGATTGTGTTTAAACTTTAATAAGTCAAACTTGGCTTTCTGAAGTGCGGTCTGCCCCAAATCTAGAACAAAATGCCTAAAGAGGTTAACCGCAAAGACTTATCTGATACTTGAATTTTCAGTCAGTTTAAATTTCATCAAATTATTTCACTAACATGACTTATTAAAAAGATAAAAAAAAAAAAAAAACACTGGAGAATTTAATTTAGAATTGGATCAAAAAATAAAATGAAACAATAATTAATAGCTCTTACTGCACTGAATCAGATTTGTTAATGTTAATATGTTAATCATTTATGTAGAACTTTAAACCTTTCTATCTCCATGGCAACAAACAGGTAAAGCTATAAGATCAAGTTATAAGTCAGTTCTGTGGAGAAGCAAGATGTCATGTTTTTCCAATGGATTTTAAAGCAACAAAAACACTTGTAACTGAAAAATGCAAAATTTATCATATTTAATGCATATCAGGCAAAGCAATGACATGCAAAATGAAAATGGACTTGGCAAACCTCCTAGAAAAGTTACACAGAGCACCTTTAAGACAACTCCTGCGAGATTCTGAAATCGTTTGACCAACACTGCAAGTACAAACTGTCTATTTCTATTTTACTTTCAGGCTGAAATGCGTGAAACCTTTTGGGAATACCAGTTTGAACTGAAAACGACTTTATTTAACTACTTTGGGGCTATAGAAGTGTCACTTGCAAACTCACTGGCAAGCTTAAACTAATCCCTTTATATATACATTATATATACGATTCTGTCTATATTTTCACTAGCGTACATTTGTTATTACCAAGTGTACTCCTGATGTAATATTCATATTTACATCTGAAAAGCATGTTTAAAATGAGTCTTTAAGGACCAGTCTGACAGTTGCTAAAAGAGGCACAGTCAGACGGCATTAGGCTTTGGTATGACACAGAGATATGTCCCGGATCATGAATAATGTGAGGGCTCAGCATTTATAGAGGGTACAGTGTGTTCTGAGGGAGAAATGAAGTATATCTGTAACACTACACTATATAGATTGTATATTGACCCCCCAAAAAGTTCCATAGTGAGACTTTCAAGTACAGTATGTAACTTTTAAGCCCCAAAAATTAGATTCAAATAAAAGCTTTGTTCATTTTGGGTATGTTTGTTCCACTGAAAAATGTAGAAAAATGTGTGGTTACAGTCAGCAGGCTTGGATCTCCACAGACCTGACTCGTACTGGGCTTGGAGAAGGGCTTTCCCCTGCTTGTTTCTTTTGACATGTTGATCCTTTGCCTAAAATCTCACACAGTTTGGCATAAAGCTTATCTATCTCCAGGCAGAATGTTCCAAATTATGTGTCTATTTTCATCCAATCATGCAGTTAATGTGTCACCTCAAGAAAGTACTACTATATACTACTATACCTTTAACTATAACTACAATAAACTACAGATACAGGAGGTGCTACAATGTGTACTCAAGTAAAGTTACCCACATGGTTGTTTTTTTGTCCTAAGTCATGCTGCCTTGATACCTATTAAAATGTTAATTTGGTTTCAATACTGTGGGGAAACCAAACTTTAACCTTTTGATACCTCAGTGAGAGTGGAAAAAACACAGTTTTTTGTTGATGTTCTAGTCATATATGCAGAACTTAACCTAGAATAAAGATTATTTAATACAATTGGGTTCTACTAAATCAGTAAAAATTCAAGACAAGCATTGGTCAGTATAGGTGATTTATATGCATTTTTGACATCCTTCTCTGAGTTTTGACAAGGAGATCATTGGTTAATTTCCCTCTCTGATTTAAACCTTGATTGATTGTGATGTTTTTCCATCTTTTTCCACAATCCATGCATTTTAGGTGCATTGTGGCCTTTAAATCACACACAGTGATAAATGTAAGGTGACTGGACATCTGTCAACCTCTCTCCCTTACACTTTTTGCAACCACTGCAAATCTGAAAACGCCTCAGTCTCTCAGTGTTTTTGGCCACTCAAAGTCACATCACATTGCAATCCAAACACTATCCACTATCCATCCATAACGCTGCAGTGAGGTGTCTTGCCCAACAACGCACGCACATTCAACCTATTCGTTTGACAAGCGGGGATTATTCGTTCTCTAATTAATACATAAATGCATAACAAAGGGGGCAACAAACATAAAGCTGCCTTAATCTTTCTTTGTTTTTAATAACGCCTAATGCAAGTCAGTGTGAAAGTATTCTTAAGGATGTGAGATACCACAATTTTTGATATATAATACCAAGTATTTCTGGCCTTAATATTTCAATAAATATATATACAAAAGTATGCAAAAGGATTTCAAACAGGCTCTAAAGGACAAAAAGGACAAAAAAAGAAATGGCAATAACACATCTAAAGTTGATGCTTAGCCTTAAAATGAATTAATTAGTATTGCTATTTGCATAAGAGTATCTATACCCACATTGTCAGATAAATAGATAAATACATCAATACTGATACTCCTATCTGTAATCCTTGGTATTCAGAATACAGAACTCTGATTGGACAAAAACTCTGCATATTTAATTTTAAAGCAGGTGGGCCTATTCAGTATTCTGTTAGTGAATACATTTTCAGAGTATATTTCCAACAGTATACGTATATTCAACAGAAAGTTCTAATAAAAAATGCACAGATGTAAAGTAACTCCCCAGCAGCAGAGGCTCTAATTCCACACTGCGCTGTGACTTGACTCTGAATGGGGCTTTTTTGAGTTTTTTATTAATTATAAATGCATTTCTGTAAGTCTCCAGCGCGGCCTTGTTTTAGGTATAATCCACTCTGGCAGATAAAAGGAGAGGGCATGGTGAAGTCGGAGCTGGGACAGGGGCGCGCTCCATTCATTTCAACACATCTTCAGCCCATGAATTATAGATTTCCCTATGGCCGACGCAAAGAGGCTCGCTAGCGCACTGTACACATCTCCACAGTGAACTCAAAGTACCAAGACCGGGTGGGAGGGCGTTTAATCCCAATGATGGTCGCTCGTAATTTATGAATGAGAAGTTGCTGCTGAAAGAAGTCAGAATCTAGGGTTTCTCCAGTCCCCTCACACTAGCAGCATGTCGCTATGCTAGTCCTCAGATAGAGCTAACAGGGTGAAAGTGCTCGTTTCAATAAGCAAAGCC
>KN493655.1:4709-23636 GCA_000787155.1 Scartelaos histophorus | reverse complement strand
TTGGATCATTTCAGCCCTGGTATTTCCATTCTCGACTGAACTGGTAAAGAATCACTGTCAACTTCACCTCATGGCATTTTTGCGTAATTTAGGATCTTTAGCAAACCCAGCCGTATATTCAAACCTTTTTATTCAAGGCGGTATTAAAATCTAAGATAATCCCTTATATCGAAACAGAACCTGAACTGAACTGCCTTCACATTTCGACAATTCATTCTATTTAATCGCTCCTTATTTCTCTCTTTGCAACGGCTAAAACCTGAAACTGAAACAGCCTTGGACTCCTCATCGGTCAGAGAAACTTTTTCTGTCTGAGACCAGGTTAGCGTGTTTGTTTTGTTCACTTTCCTCCATGTTGGTGCTGGAAGATTGATCGCCGAGTCTCTCAAGGTCTGGCCTGCTCCCCCCCCTTAGCTAAATACTGTATTATATTGTCATCCTTTGTCTAGCCCCAGCTGCTCGACGCATCACTGTGGCTATTGGTGACTTGTAGAGACACCTTCATCACAAAAAATAAAATAAGCAGCCTCCTCTTCCTCCTCCTCCTCTGTCCTTGGGCATTGATTGTACTACAAGGCCGGTATAAACAGCTCCTGCCAGAAAACCTCTCAGCCTATTAAGAGTTTCTTCCCCTTTCTTGCAGTATTTAGGTGAGCCTCATCTTTGACATTGTTAGCGGTACTTAGCCATGAGTGTTCTTCTGTGCAGGTCAGGTAGATCAATGTTAACCACTTTGAATGAGGCAAGAGAAAGAGTAAGAGGTGATTAAAACTTCGCATTTTTGCAGAGTATAACAACTGGGAAAGTTTTGTATGTTTGTAGCTGTTAATTTAACTGGATTTGAATTAAACATGGAGCGATTTTAAAACTGGATTATCTAAAACATGGTTCAGTCTCCTTAAAGAACCTGTATTCTGACCTATGTTATGTTGTTTCTTCATTGTATCATCATTATTATTAAACTTCATACACTTTCACTAGAATAATGTGTATAATTTCAGCCTTGGAAGTCTCTAATGAACAAAAGGTAAAAGGTTAACTTGAAAACTACCACTACCTCACATCACAAGGTGGAACAGAGCATTCATATCAACCTGATTTACTCAAACATGTGTGAAACAGAACACAACTGCAGGTATCATCTGGTACAACACTGTAGTTTGGTTTTTGACATGAATCTGTATGTCGTCCCCGTCAGCAGTGTGGTGCATAAACACCGACTTACCCCTGACAGCCCCGTGAGATGAGTTCTTGCCCGGTTTTGGTGCTGATGAAAGTAGTTCCGGCAAGTTGGCTGGGGTCACGAAAATAAAACGCTTTTCTTCTCCAAACAATATGTATTCAAAAGAGTGACACATTTGCATCACAAAACTGTTGTCAATGAAAAAGTCAGACCTCATAATCACTTGGCGCTATTTTCTTTCCGTTTGTATCACTGCGCTCTGCCGGAGTCCAACACTTTTTTCAGTTGTTTAGCAATGTTTATGTGCTCAGACTGACGATGCCGCGACACCAAGAGGGCTAAAGCGAGCGCTAACCGTAACCGCTAACGTGAACGCTAATGTGAGCGCTAACATAACCGCTAATGTGAGTGCTAAAGCGAGCGCTAACCTAAACGCTAATGTGAACGCTAATGTGAGTGCTAACGTGTGAGAGCGATAGGTATATAAGCCTGTGTAAGTTATCGGTGACAGACATGTGGCTGTTAACTTACCGAGCTGTAAACGCCGTGAAACAGGAGCAGGTGTCATCTGGCAGCGGCGCAGTGATACAAACGGAGAGAAAATAGCACCAAGCGATTATGAGGTCTGACGTTTTTGTGATGCAAATGTATCACACTTTTGAACACACATTGTTTTGAGAAGAAAAACGCTTTATTTTGGCGACCCAAGCCAACTTGCCAGAACTACTTTCGTCAGCACCAAAACCGGGCAAGAACTTGGCTCACGGGGCTGTCGGGGGTAAGTCAGTGTTTATGCACCACACTGATGATGTTGATGTTAAAAAAATAACCCTTTAAAGTCTCAGGAAAGTATTTTGTGTAATATAGGACTTTTAAAGGTTCACCTGATTTTCATTGTCTTAGAACATGAAAAAAAAAACTAGATCATGTTAAATGGTCGAAACGTATCCTTCAAGTAACTTGTGCAGCCAAATTTGCAATCCAGTTTCTAAGTGTGCACTTCCTGATTCTCCGACAATATAACACTTCACAATAAGAAGCTGCCAGTACACCACAAATTTAAGTAAAGGTGCATTATGTGTCTCAAGTACTTAAAAAAAAGAAGAAGAAAGAAACTAACTGAATAAAAGTGTGACAGATAAAGGAGTTTCCACGTACTGGGAAAAATAAAATCCCCTCTGCCGAGACAAATGCTTGAGAACCACCAGTAAAGTTAGCGCACCTTCAAAACAACACATATCCATCGTTCAGCAATCAGACTGCACTTTAAACTATTGCCTAACGCTATCCACCACAACTCTACTTTAAAACCAGCATAAAATAAAGCAGGCAACAACTCTACAAAAGCTCGCCTCTAAAGCTGCCAATTCATCGCATGGAAATGTAACGGAGTGAGTGCAGGGCTTCCTCCAGTGTCAGTAAATCAGTCACTTAATATACAAACAACATCCAACAAGTGCCCACAGCCTTGTCAGCAAAAGCAGCCATCATGTCGCCATTTTATACTGCGCACCTTTGCATCTCTCACCTTCTCAATAAATAAGATACAGGAGTGACATTAAATTTGAGAGGTGAGTAATAAAAACAGTCAGGGTCATGAATCAAAATGCATTCAAAAGAGTGGAGGAGCAGGAGAGGCTGGGATATGTGAGATTTAGAATACAGTGGTGTGATGATAAGGTGCGGGTTACAAGGTCTGATCACTGGGATTCTTGTACGTGGAGTTATTTAATAGAATCTGTGTCTTTGGACTTGGATTTGTTCAATTTTAGTGGTTCAGTCTTGGGTTACCGCTTACTTTTATTCAAAAAAGACCTGGTTCTCGTTTTCTATGTATAATTCTAACTTTAGTTTAGGTTTAGCTTCTGGTTTAAACATGCACTGTGTAACTTTTCTGGTGGAAACTCTGCTACCTGCTTGTCTCCATGGAGATGTTGTATGGAGATGCTTTATCTGTAAAATTTTGCATTTATTCACATGCATTTTTTTTTTTTTTACCCAAAAATATGCATGCTTACGGTTTCTTCATCAAAAATGTAATGTGTTTTTAAATTTTATACACGTTCAGTAGAATAATTTGGATAATTTCAGCTCTGGAAATGCCATCCTGCACTGGACAAAAGGTAAAGGTTAACTTGAAAACTACCACTACCTGACATCGCATGACGAGTTTAGTTCTGGTTCAGTCTTGGATTCCTGCTTACTTCTATTAAAAAAAAAAAAACCTGGTTTATTCTCGTTTTCTGTATAACTATAATTTTCTATATAACTTTTCTCTGCCACCTGCTTTTCTCTATAGAGATTTTATAATTATCCCTGGTTTATATATAATTATGTATATGGCATCCAGTCCCAACTCCCTAGTTGGGTGTATATATATAATTTATATATGTATTTGGATACTCTTCCATTGTATTTTTTTCTATTATTATTATTAGCAATACTATTATTATGATGATTTATATTACACCGTTTAAGGGTTTAAGGGTTGCCTTTGTATTTTGATTATGTTGTTGTGAGAACACAGTTTCTTTTACGACCTGCCACCCTTGGGTGCTTGGCCACACCCTCTTTAAGAAGCCCACCTGAGCTCTCAGTCTATTTGTTTGATGAAGGCCTAGTGCCGAAACATCGCATGTCCTAATATATTTCACATTTTGCAAGTAACACGGTGTCAGGGATTTTTCTCTGTTCTTGGGTTTGTCACTCTCCTCCAACACTCCTGTTTCTATTTGTTTAGTTCTCATTCTTTTATATAGTTTTACCTGTAAAATTTACCATTTATTCACATGCAGTTTTTTTTTTTCTTAAAATACTCAAAAACAGTCATTCTTACTGTTTGCGGGCCTTGCCTCTCCTCAGATCTGACCTCTGACTTGGCCTATTGATGTCAACTTCTTGTCTCCATGGAGATTTAATGCCATACTGTAAAACATTCAAGGTACATACTGCACATATAACCCCTTTTTTAGACCTATAGCCTTAACTTGACCTGTTTTAGTCTTGAGATACTCTGTAGTCCTGTTTTCATGTATACAGGATTAGACCTTGGTTTTAAAAGGCAAACGGTCACATTTTTATATCGCTCTTTTCCAGCTTCAAGGCGCTTTACATTAAGAAACCACTCACCCATTCACATAAACGCTCATACCCCAGTGTACTCATGATGAAGTGGAGGAAGTGGGTTAAGTGCCTTGCCTAAGGACATAACAACAGCATTCGCAAAACACCAACTGAGGTATTGACTCATTACAGATTTATTGTAGACTTGTTATATTCTGGTTAAGTCCTGGTTTCAATCCTGGAGTCCCCCCTTTTCTGCAAATCCAAAATGACACTTACGAATCCAAATATTCTCTGATACTCGCTGTGGAGCATTTGGCTTTGACTGTCATGGCCTATTCTGCGGTCGGTTATAGGTTCATTCTTATTCCCTGTTATTTGCTTGCGGTCGACTACAGAAGACTTATGCTGAGCCCAGCTGGAAAATAATGAAAGCGGCGCACACCAATACGGCTTCCCCCCGAACGAGGTGCTTAGAAAATAAACTCTTTTAGCTTCAGAGTACAGTGTCTGAAAGGGCCAGGATTTTCAGTAGAGGCCAGAAGGTATAGGAGATTAATGTGAATGCGATGGAGAGAGAAACATCTGGGCTGGAAAGGTGTTCAGAGCTAAACCTTATTCGATGACACAAAAGCTGCTATTTACGGTTGATTCAGTAAACATTTGATGCTTCGATTCATGCCGGTCTGTGCTCTGTGGATTTCTTTCCATTTGGCTTAGTTCATTTTTCATAACCCAGGCTGCTATAGAAATGCACATTTCATAACCATAATATGTAGTTAACTTGAGCTATTGATCTGGTTGTCAAGGGCAACATGCAATTTTCCTTAAAGGTCCAATATTATGCTAAACAGAGTCTTGCGAGCTGTAGGCCATGTTATAATGTTGCTACCTTCTCAAAAACATACCCAGAGTTGCGTTTTATTTCATTTACTAGTTTGAGTAACTCTTCGCTGTTAGTCTGTTAATCTTTGGGTGGTAAAACAATGACAATTTTCGCAATAAGAGTGACCCTGCGTTCCATTATCCTTCCGACTCGGAATCAGATCTCGGATATGATGTCACGTCCGAGCTTAAACCGCTTTTTTATGTTTTGCGTATCCGACTTGAAGAAAAACGTAGACGCCAATCGCAAAGCTGTTATTTGCTTCGTTTACATGAGAGCTAAAAATAAAATAATTCGGAATAAAAATGTATTCTGCTTTAGAAAAAAACACTTAATGCCTAATTATTATTCCAAATTAAACTTATTTGGAATCAAACTTTATTCTGATTTAAGTAGGTGGTTTATTTTGATGTTCCGATTTAATTTATTCCGCGATCATGGAAACGTTTATTCCTCTTAAAAAAATAGTTCTGGTCGTTCATGCTTGTTGGATCGCCCCTTCTGACGAGATGACGCTCTGCAAAAAAGGCTCAAACTGAAACTATTTTTCTAATAAGTCGCTGTAAGAACTACTTACTGGATACTAAAAAGAGCGAATGGCAGAAAACTGCAAAAGCGGAAAGAAAAAGCAAAACCCTGTTAGCAGCTGATTAGCCGTCGACGTAAATACATTTGTGTCCCTGTTCAATCAGATTTAACGTGTTTTCCATGTAAACCTTAATTCAGAATGATTATTTCCATGTAAACTCAAAAAAGAATAATTTAAATCCGATCTATTCAAGTCGGAATAATTTAATTTGGAAATAAAAATCATGCAAATCATCTTCTTTCAGCAACCCTAGGAACATTTAGCAACACCCGATAAAAGAAGTCTTTGTTCAGTATCGACCTCACTGCCACACCGACGACCAAACAAGTGATGCAGAAACTGGAGTGACCGAACTAGTCATTTAAATAACCAAAGTGCCAAACACCTTGAAAACGGTTCATACTTAAAACTGAGACACTGGACGCAGCCATCTTGGATTCTGTCTCAGATTCTTGCTCGTTCGCGTCATCCGAAGAAAAGGGGCGTGTCCGTGCATGTATAGCCAACGTCTTCAGAAGGATAATCGAACGCCGGGTTAGAGAACGTTTTTGGGTTAACATTGCATTTTATGGGGAAAAAAAAACACGATACAACTCACGACAGGTTCGTAAAACTCCATCCAGGTCTTTAAATTGGCCCGGTGCACAACAGTAGCCACGTAGTTTGAATCAGTGGGTCACGCAAGCTCCTTTACTGCCCCCTTGTGGCTGTAGTTTGTTCCTTGATGTCAATTCGCTAATGCTATCCATGGGAAATGACTGACGCAAACTTTAAACTTCAGTTATTTTAATAGTGTTACAAAAGAAACTTGATTGCATAACTGGTATTCATGTTGTCGCAGTTTGTTTGTCTGTAGATCTGTGCAAACATTGGATTAGCGTCTCATCTCTTTAAGTCTTCACGGAGTCTGTACCTAATCATTACCAGGGCTGCTGAAACGCCAGTGAAGTTCAGCCCAACACAGCGACGCTAAGACCATCCCCGGTGTAAAGCTCTGTGCTCACGATGTGCTCTTTTCTCCTCCATCAGGTGTCCGGGTAGCTCGCTCGGGTTTAATTTTGTGTTGATTTTGACTGTCTTAAAAACGGTTGATGGTTTTAAATGGTTTCTAGTGGTCCAAAGTTATTCCTTGTTTGATTTATACATCCTGAACATCTTAAAGGTCGCTGCACACTACAGAAGACTTTGCCAGATTTTGACTGTGATTTCTTCTCCCCGACTTTGTATATTCGCAACATACCAACTCAGGAAATAGAAAAAATAAAGACTTTGTGACTCACCTCTCGTAAAGTGGTAAATTTAAAGTGCAGCATCATTCACATTATTCATAGAAACTGTCCTCAGCAAATGACGACATCCAGTCCACAAAACCAAGCTTTTAATCCAATCTGAGGCATTCTTTAACATTTAAAAAACGCACAGATCAAGGGGAAACTGCAGATTACTGATAGTGATACTGTACTTTATCACCAATTTTTTATACTTTAAAATCATGCATCTGAAGTATTGCACCACATTTCACAAATAACAACACAGTTTTGTCTTGTATCTAAACTTTAAATGCAGTAGTCTGATCTTTTAAACACTTAAAGAGTCTCAGAGCGAGTGGTTTTACTATAAATCCCGCTGCAGTCTTTGCAATCGGAGATTTTAAGTCTTGTAAGATTCTCCTCGTTTAAGACTGAAAAATCCTGTAGTGTGTAGCGGGTTTAATTATTCACTGCAATGAATTTATTAGCGTGTTTCTCAAAATTCAGAGACCAGAGCAGATTCTACTATTACTTTAAAGCTAACAACTAGCATGTAAATAGTGCTTTATAGAGAGACTTTATTGAAATCCAAGTTTTGCTGCAGAATTTCCTCTGCACGTCTCAGCGGCGTTTGTGTCTGAAAGTTTATCGGGAGGGGCCAAAAGAGCCAAAAGTTTATCTAATCAAACATCACAGCAGCGTCCAAGAGGAAGCAGGCGAATACAACAGGAAAGGCCTCACTTTACTCAGCGGTTTATTCTTTGAAGTATTTCCGCTGGAAGGTCTCGGAGTATTTCATCTGGCTGCCACTTATGGTTAGATGCAGATAGTACTTATGTATTTGAGTAAAATTGCCCCAGCACATATATATTTTATGAGGAAAAATCAAGTTTGGAAGCTTGAATCTGGGCCTGGATTACAGCAGGAGGAGACAGACATGTAACATAGGGATAAACAGGGAGAGAGGAGAGGCTCATTTCTATGCAAAGTTATTGGTGTCGGCTGCTGCCAGTGGTGCAAATCTGCTCCGTGCCCTTTGTAAGAACAAGCAGTTTGTAGTACGACAAGAGAGAGAGAGAGAGGCGCCACGGCAGGGACTCAGTGAATTGACTTCAGGAGATGATCGGACAAATAAGTCTTTGCCAAACGCATTAATTATTTATCACAATTCATTTTAGAATTGTACGAATATGCAGTTTTAGTTTTAAGTTTTTACATTGGGGCTATTAATATTATTTTTCAGCGTTGAAAAATGTAAATTATTGAAGTCACCTGTTAATACAACTTAAAATTTTAAAAATGAAAGCAGAATAAACAGTTTGGCTCCATGGAGAGGTCGCTTCTGTATGTTTTCCTTCACCTTTTTGAGCTGTAAGTTTTGAGTTAAAGCTGCATTGCGTAATTTTTCTGGTTCAGGAAAAGGAAAATTACTGATTGTCTGCAAAGTTGGTATTAAACTTTTAAAGGTTACAAATTATCCGCAGAGATTCAGCCCATTTCACAGTCAGAAGGCTTGTTTTTAAGTATTTTAGAGCTATAAAATTAAATGTAATTGACTAAAAATAATGTTTAATATCATACTGTGGAACATTCCAGGCATCTCCACGGAAACGAGAAGGTGACGGACCCCCGACCAAATAGTGACACGGTTCGCTTTTAAGAAGAACATTCTTGATGCAGTTTTCTTTTGGTCGGCGTTAGGCGGTTTGAGTTTATTACGCTCCGGTGTGAGCAAAATTACACAAATCAAAGCACTTTCACACACAATCCTCGTCAATGCTAAAAGCCTCTCCAGATAAAACGCTTTTCTCCTCACACATCAGCGCTAACCTTGTGTAACCTGAGTTTATTTGAGCTCTGACAATCTTATATTTTACCGTTTTTATTGAGGTAAACGTAACCTGCTTGTGACTGTGAAGAAATGTATCTGCCTTGCCTTTAAAATGTGCAGACTTTAATGCCATACTGTGGAAGCAACAGCGTTTCCATGGAGACGAGCAGGTAGCAGCACATCCTCCATATGAAAAGTTACACAGTGCATCTTTAAAGCTGGGCTGAGATGACACATTCATATAGTTTAGCGTTTTGACAGTTGAATGCAACTTTGACCTTGTATCTTTTTCAGTTTAATCATTTCTTTTGATCTAAAGCAAAGAAAGATGAATTAAGATTTAAAATGAATAGAATCTAAGAGTTTGTATTAAGTGTTATTTTTACACAAGACTGTTAAATGAACATTGTGCCTGTTATGACCAGGAGTGACCCAAACACTTAAAGAAAACAAATGAGTCAAAAGTGTTGCATGATTTTTATAGTTTTATTTTAAAGGTGCACTGTGCTGCTGGTGTCCATGGAGATGTGCCGACACAGCAAAAAGTGGAGTGTTGAAACTGACTTGAATTGACTTTTAACTTTTTCTTAGGGTTTATATGAGTCCAATCTGGTCTAGAGTTAATTTAACAATTTTAGCATTTTTATTAAAACTGGACTAAAGTTCCTGTTTAAACGCGAAATCTAGAGTTGTATTAACATTTTGAGAGTAAACGAAAAACACTTTGTAGAGTTATCTTGATTTAGCTAAACAACACATAGAGATGTTCTATTTTTATCTCTCTTAAGGAGATTATGCGATCGAGTCGGTTTATTTATTTATTTGTCTGTGGACAGGATTTCTCAGAAACTACTGGACGGATTTTCATTTACCAGAGGTAGATCTTGGCCCAAAGACGACTCCATAAAATTTTGGTGACGATCTGGATCTACAATCTTAGTGAGATTTCTCGAAACTACTGGCCGGATCTTCATGAAATTGTCACCAGAGGTAGATCTCGGTGAAGGGACGACTCTGTAAAATTTTGGTGATGATCCGGATCCAGATCTGGATTCTGTTTCCACGTCATCCCTTGGCGGAGACCAGAAATCTCGGATTGCTCTTGTTACACTTTATTTTAGTTAATTTAAGATTAAATTTTGTACAAAACAGGTTCAAACTGGTCTTCTCTAGCGGGAGTTTGAAGTGGTGGGTGGGAGGAGCCAAATTAACACTATAGGGAAGTGGAATAAGCTTTAACCATATCAACTCTGGCAAATAACCCCAACTCGAGCCCCCATTTATCTTTCAAGTAGTTAACATAACACTTGTTGTGTTAAAAACAACCTTAAAATAGTTAGTTAGTAAAGTACGTCCATAAAGTTACAAATCTCCTTGGAGACGTGAGAGCCAAATTACAGGTTAGAGTTGTGGAAAGGCGAGCCCACTGAGAGTAAAGCTGCGATCACACTGGGGCGTCAAGGCGTCCAGTTTAAATACAAAGTCTATGTGCGTCGACGTGGTGTGTCTTGTGCGTCGGTGTCAGAAGTTGAAAAAGCTGAACTTTTGCCGTCAGATGCACCGTGTTCACCAGTCAGCGACTCCCATCCAATGATGTAGCAACATTATTACTCGGAAAGAGAAGAAAGAGAACGACCCGGGAGCCACAAACATACGAACAAGAAATTTATGCTGAGTCATTAGTGGAGTATAAATATATTTACGCCGCAACCGCTGATGTGTTTTATGTAATAAATACATGAAAGTCACTCTCTCAACCGGGAAAACAAGGCCCTCGCAGACTCCCGTTCGCCCACAGCGTCTGAACTCAAATGCAAAGGCGACCAGCACGTTTTTTGTTTGAACACATCTTAAGAATTGATGTTTTTACGATATTTTTGTGCAATAAATAACACCTGTAATTGAAAAACGCAAGACAAATGAATTTATGACCCTACTGTGGACAATTTACACCAAAGCATTAACATCTGCATGGAGACAAACGGGTTTCCCTATAGAAAAGTTACACTGTGCACCTTTTAAGTTCATTTTTTTTTCTTTTTTATTACCAAAAAATCTATTACATCCTATATTAAAAAAAATAAGTTAAGCAAAACGAGACCAAAACCACTATAAGGTAATAAACATACTGAAAACCTCGCTAATGGTGCAATAGTTATGGGTGACATGAGTGACTTCAATATACAAATCACATACAATTTTCATTTCATTTTTCCTGACTTGTTCATAGAAAGACTTCTGTATCCAACTGTGTAATATCAAACTGTCAAAACTCCCGCGTAACTATAAACCATGTGAAGATTTTTAATTTAATCTTGTCGGCCACTCTCTTCTCACCGACTGTTTGGAAAATGGATCTTAGCCACAAAATCTTTTACTAGGCCCCAATTCAATCAGCAACGTTGAACTTTACTCACTGGCAGCGCTGTAAGAAAGTGCAACAAGCCCGTGGACAGTTTCAAATTGCCAACAGTTCCCCCATTAAAGAGGTCCCGGCGCAGTCACACAACCGCCAATGAATTATAGCCTGCTCCTCACCTTTTAGAAACCACTACTGCTCTGCTGGTCTGTTTGTTCCACCCACTGCATCTCCGGGAGAATGGTTTTACAAGTACTTACAAGGCAGAAATATTTCACTGTGTCAAATATTGTTGTAGAGATAGTTTTACTCGGGCTGAACTGTGGCTGTCGGTGAGTTTCGGAATGGACTGTTGCCATCCTAATTACGAATTTTAAAGGATATATAGTCTTCTGATTGAGAGTTAACGGTTCAAGATGTTGCATATAAAGAGAAGCGGAAAAACATGAGTCGGTTTTAGTTGCTTGTTTCTGTGCTTGCCTCATTGTCAAAGATCGAATACTGAGTTTAGTTATTTGCCGAATGTCTCTCCACACTCTCTACTTAAATTTACATTGTTAATTATGTGTTATGTAGGCAAAAAATTGATGAGAAATAAGGCTTCGCTTCTGTGTTCCATCTGACCCAACACAGAGGATAAAACCATAAACTTTGTGTAATATTCGGCTTGTAAATCTGACATCACACGCGACTTCCAGGTCCAATGAAACATTCGCCCTGAGCCTGAACCCGACACTATTAAATTCACGCTATTTTCATTCGCTTATTCAATTCAATTTATTTTTGTATAGCCCAAAATCACAACAACAGTTATCTCGGCTGGCTTCAAAATTGTTTAAGTAAACAGAGATGTCAGAGAATGAAGCAGAATAAGAAAATAATAATTAATTAATAATTCAAAAATATAGAATGTCCAACAACAAGCAGGCAAATGGATAATTGTCCCAGCATCTCCTGTCCTTAGACCCTCCTTCATCGGCAAGGAAAAACTCGAAAAAAAAACCCAGTGGGGAAAAAAACCGAGAAACCTCGAGGAGAACCACAGTGAAGGAGAGATCCACTCCCATGGACGGACAGGCATAGCTGGTCAGGACGTATCCACTGCAAGTATCTCTGTAGGCCAAATGTGATGATTTGGAGGAATAGCACCAGCGCCTACTGGCATAAATCTAACTGGAAAACAGAAGATCGACAGTTTCTCCTCACCATTTTTACTGGTTTTTACAGCGGGAAACACAACACTGCAGCATTTTTACATGAAGATCAGTCAGGCCAAATTCTTCACGACTGCAGCTTGGACTTGGACATAGAATTATGACGTAGTGACTTATAAGCCAACTGGGGTCTACAAAAGTCTATGAACTGTGCAGACCTTCCCATTGTTTTGACAAACCTCTGCTTAAACGCACAGATCTGAACATAATTCTTCTTCTTCTGAGGATTTCTCGATCAAATACTTTCTCAAACTCTTCACTTCTGCTCCAGTGTTGCCTTCAGACTTTGCGGAGAGTCCAGGCTGAGCAGAGATATACACACCGTGCTGAGCTTAAAAGGAGTTTTATTAATTCTGTGTGCGGCACAGAGGGCGCCAACCCAATGCACAGTGCCTAAACAAGCTTTATAAATGAGGCACCTGATCTGTGAAAAGGTGACCCTCACTCTGAACAACACAACATGTTTTTAAAGGTATTTTTAACCAGAAAAAAGCATGTAATAAGTAAAGTTTAAAGCGACGCTGCAGAATTCCAGACAAATCCATTAAACCTCCATGGAGACTCGAGTATAGCGGACGCTGATCCAGAGAAAAACACTGAACATTATCAAATGAATATGGAAGATGGAGAGGGCTTGGAGATGAATGCAAAGCTATAAATGCCTCACTTCTATTCCCTCATAAAAGAACCTGAAACTTCTTTGTGAGAAAAACAGGTAATGGCGTCGCGGACCATTAGCCGCCACTGTTAACGTTTGTTCTTCCACAAAAGTCCAGTAAGTAAAGCTCCATAAAGTTTTAAGTTTAACCTTTTTCCTGCAGACTTGAACAGGTGCTATCTCTTTAATTAGCAACACGAACGCTTTGACCAGCGAACAAATGTCTTTATGCCCGGACAGATCTTCATTTCAGCGCATTGTACCCTCGGATTGTGAGCTGAACTAATTAAGATGCCATACACCTTTAGAGGGAAGGTCACGCTGTCTCACATCCACAATACAGGATTTCTTAATCAATACGTGGCTTTAGCGGGGAAATTATAAAATGGAAATGGTCTATTCTCGGTTCGATTTAATAAGGCCGGCAAAACTGCGGCCAGTAATTTAATTGTTGTTTCATTCAAATGAGCCACTTGCGTCCTCTGGGCTTGGTTTGTTATCAAAGGGCTCCTTTCAGTCCCAGGGCTTTATAGCTGCGAGCCGGTATAATGGACTTAGCCATGAAGTTATTCTGTATTAGTAATGTATCTGCCCGGAGAAATACCAACGGCTGAACTCCATAACTTCACATACAGAGGAACGAGCCCTTTTGTAGCAGCCCTGTGTAGTCTGGTCTTACAAGGACAGAGTAACTTTTCCAACTTAATGAATTGGAGATAATTGAAGCCGTTCTATGAAATATAAGATAACACTGTGTTTATCTTATTCGAGCCAGACATACTTCTAATAGTGAAGGTGCATTAACTTTTATGGTGGAAGGTTTAGAATGCTAGGAATGCCACACTGTGCTTTTGCCCACAGTGTAGCATTAAAGTGCTGTGTAAACAGGCAGGTGATGTCGCTGGTCAGATCTGTTATCAAGCAAAAAAAAAAAACCCGAAATTGAACCAATGAATGATTTTTAACTTCGCAAAACAGTAACATTTCTATGGAAACAAGCAAGAGGCGATTTTTTGTTAACAATGCGTCGTCGGATATGCTTCTTATGTGTTGCAGCACAGTGGATGAGCGCTTTACACGAACGCCTCACAGCAAGAAGGTTCTGGGTTTGATCCCTGGGCCTTTGTATGCAGAGCTTTGACAGTCTCCTTGTGACTGTATGTTGCTTGTTCTCCCATCAATCCAAACGTGCATAATCGTTCAAATCCTCCAGTTTAAGGTAGTTTTGACCAAGCCTAACTCAAGATCATGGAGATAGGCCCCCAAGTACTATTGTATTTTTGGGGCTATAAAGTGCACCGGATTATAAGGCGCAGGATCAAATAATACGTCAGTTGTGTCATTGTCCACACATAAGGCACAGGAGATTATAAGGCACAATAAGAGAACGAGTTATACCCCGTGCGCACGAGTTATTAAAAGTGAGGGAACGTCTTAAAACGTGTTTTATATCCAAAGCGTGGAAGCAGTTAGAACACATTCCCTCACTTTCCATGGTGTGGAACTGGGAATGACATGTGCAATACAAACTTGTGTGAATCCTGCAGAAGGAAGGAGCAGGTCCGTCACAGATGTGTTCAGGCACTTCGCTGCATCCAGCGGCACCGTGGAGGAGACCTGGGGTATTAAGTTGACTGATGATGAAATCTATAGTTGTTCCTAGGTCAGAAAAACTACGACGGTGATGCCCATTGTCTCTCAGGACTTTCCTGAGGTGTCTCAGACTCAGACAGTGCATCAAGGATTTCTTTGTATCTGAGTCCAATATTAAAATATAATAAAATAGTGTCTAGTATTTCCGGAGCTACTATGGTGAGCTACAGCCTGTGTGTACGTGTGTGTGTAGCAATGAGATCAGCCAAAAGAAGGATACTGTGGATTCTGATTAGTCAGGGAACTACTCTTAATGCAGGCACCAGTTATAACTCGTGCGCACTCCTCCTGACTTGCCCAGTAATAGTAATTAGTAATTAGTAATTAATGTAACAACATAAAATTGGTTCGAGGTTAGTTAACACAACCAAAGGTCATAAATAAGGCACACTGTTGATTTTTGAGAAAATTTAATGATTTTAGATGCGCCTTATAGTCTGAAAAATACGGTACACTGAGGACTTGCCCCAGCGGCATTGAAGGATGGGTCAAATGCCAAGGATACATTTTCCTTCGGCACAATAAAGACTGTCGAATGTCAAAGCAGATTCAACACTTGCTTCTCTCTGTAAAGGTTTTATTGCTTTCTTTTGTTCATTAATAGTTTTTTGTATTAAAAACCACACTAATACCAAACTGTGGGACTTTCCAGGCAACGCAATAAAATCATGGAGACAGTCAGGGAGCACACTTTCCACCAAGTGCTAAAACATATTTCATTTAAAACCTTTGGGAACAATCAAGATTTCAAAAACACAAGTTCAGTTTTTTCCTTCACCTTTTTCTCCTGGTGCAAATTGGTTAAACTGTATCGTCACGGCAATCGTCGTTCTCTTCCTCTCGCCTCCGCTGTCTCCTCTCGTTACCCATCTCTCCATCCTCTTTCAGGAACCCACAGCTCATGTTTTATTCCCCACCTGAGCCTCCCAGATTAACTTGAGTGTGTAATCCCATTAACAGTCGTGTATTTGGCCCGGCTGTCCACACTCGCTGACAGGGTCTCCCCAAACCGCCGTGCCCCATGTTTTCTTAAAGTCGCCGCTAATCCAGGGCCACTCCGCACTTCACCTTGCTTCGTCCTTTCCGAAGTTTAAGTCCGGAGAAGTTAGAAGTGGAGGTGTATTGTGAGTACATTGTTATTCGTGCATGCTGGAGTGTGTAATGAGACCCATGCCTGGATACGCCTAAAAGACAGAGGTAGGTCAAAATAAGTCTTAAATCAGTATTGTGAATAAGTAGGTGATTCGTGGTGGTTCGGCGGTTAGATCGTGTGCCTGAAAACTCAAAGGTTGCCAGCTGGATCCTCGCTTTAATGCATTGAGCAAAACACTTCACCTGCCTTCAGCGTATTCACTTTCCAGGGACCTTGTGCTTTATGTGGAGAAAACATTAAATCTTAAGTCTGCTGCTTTCTTGACTTTATGAAACCATCATTGCTTTTTCATGAATCTACGACTGCATGGTACTAAATTTATCTGTTTCCATGGAGACGCACATGCAATACCAGCTGGACAAGTTACAGGTTAAAGGGCTCGTATTACACTGTTTCAGATCTGTTGTTTCCTCACCACAAACATGCCTGGAGATGTTGTTTCATTCATACATGTTTTAGTCATAAACACAGGAAGTGCTACACTGTGTTTTTAAACGCCATACATCTTCACTAGAATCACTTGGCTGATTTCAGCCCTGGAATCACTCATCTCTTCTGATCTAAAACGTTTTGGGGAGTGTAACTGTTTCAGATGCTGCTGTTCCAGTTTGGACCGTGGTGCCCCCTAGTGTCCAGGACCTGGACCCCTCCCTCCTTCATGTCCTGGATCAATCTGTCCTCATCCTGTTAGATCAGTAGTTTCCTTCTGCCAATAGCTTTGGCCTACAGACTTACAACCTTATTGGCAGTGGATTCGTCCTGGCCATCTATGCCTGTCCGTCCATGGGAGTGGATCTCTCCTTCACTGTGGTTCTCCTCGAGGTTTCTCGTTTTTTTTCCCACTGGGTTTTTTCTTTCGAGTTTTTCCTTGCCGAAGAAGGAGGGTCTAAGGACAGGAGATGCTGGGACAATTATCCATTTGCCTGCTTGTTGTTGGACATTCTGTATTTTTGAATTATTATTATTATTTTTCTTATTCTGCTTCATTGTCTGACATCTCTGTTTGCTAATTTAACAATTTTGTGAAGCCCACCGAGATAACTGTTGTTATGATTTTGGGTTATACAAAAATAAATTGAATTTGAATTGAACTAAATGTGAAATATAGCTTTTTACTTGAAAACTGCTGCTTCATGACATCACAAGGTGGAACATAAACTTTATAAAAAAGTGGACTGAGTGAGTGTGATGTCACCCACAGCGTTCAGCGGTGCTCAAATAAATCTCATGACGCTAATGTTTACGGGAATTTGGAGGCAGGTTCTATATTACGAATAGGATATTATGGACAGACAAAATAGCGAAGAAAAAACAGGATCATGTAGAGCAGGTTAGTACAAACATTTTAAGACCAAAATAACAAGGCCCCTCTGTCTGTAAATCAATGGGAGCCAGGGTGAGTAGGAGCCTGCATTGACATTTTATGGGTGGAATAGAAGACTTTGAGCTTTGCAGATACAGATATCCTAATGACACAGGAGAAAACGTGCTGTGAATAAAACAAAACACAACTCCACATGTTTTTTGATGAGGTAACAACATTATAACATGTCCATGGGGAATAGCACAGTGTGGACCATCTAGCAGAAATGGTACCTAAGGTTAAGCTTTGGATAAGAGGTTAGGTTCAGTTCTCAAGGATTTAAATCAAGTCACACAAAACATCGAACCTGACATGTATGAATATGTGTCAGTATTGGCCATAGAAGAAAATCTGAATGGTCAAGATCCATATCAGAACTATTACGATACTTTGTAATAAGAAAAAGTAAAGTAGTTGTGTTTTGTCACAGATATACCCTCCCCCTTGAAGAAAAAAATAAATTTCGGATTGCAAACCTTAATTACAAATCACAACAAACAAATCACTCTTTAAAAAATCATTTCCAGGGTCTCCAGCCTCATTCATCACACAATAACGAGTGTGGTGGTGCAGTCGGTCCACTCCGCTGTGTGACACATTGTTTTACTGGGAGGAAATCGCCCGCGCTCACTCATGTTTCTTATTGAATCAATCTATAATTATTGAATTTGCTTTTGGTAACAAGATGTCTGTGATGTATCTCTATCATAAAACGGTGCTGTTGTTGATGACCACCGCCAAAGGGGAGAGGGAAACGCTAGTAAACATGGAGACCGTTATTTCGAATGACGAGATTGGAAACTTATGCCACCTCCATGACTTCAATATACTCCACACAACAGGATAATGCAATCGACATTTATCAGTTAGCGTGTCTCGTGTCCCTTCACATTAGAGGTTCCATATTTCTTTATCGGGGTTTTTCTTCCTTTGCGTCGGAGAGAATAAGATGTGAGTAACGCTACGGGAAGTTCTCGGTTGTAATTTTGATATAATCGGTTCATTGTGTTGTGTCGTTGGGCAAAGCGATCAGAAAATGAGCTTTATTGTTATGGTCGGTCACAGTAAAAAATATAATAAATATCATTATAACTATTTGTGTTGTGTCCTTGGGCAAGACAATGAGGGGAAATAATCTTGCTATTTATTGGAAAAATATATAAAAACAGTCTTGTTGAGGTGTTCTGTCATTGAAATGGAGGTTGTTGGTTGTAATTCTGCATTTTCAGTTCATTGTTCATGATAATACAAATAATAAAAAAAAATAATAAATAAAAATGCATCAGTTTTATATAACGCTTTTCTGGACACTCAAAGACACTTTACAGGGCATTATTCATTATCCATACTCGGTGCTGTGTCCTTGGGCAAGGCACTTGAAGGGGAAAAAAACCCCATTGCAATTTATTGTCACTTACATTAAAAATATAATTAATATTTAAATTATGTGGCATTAAAATGAAGAACAACAAAATGGGATTTAGTTTGGCCATAGCCAGTGCATCCTTGTGTTGTGTCCTTGGGCAAGACATTTAGAAAAAAAGAAAAAAAAAAGCTATTTATTGTCAGTAATATTAAAAAATATAATTAATGTTGGAATTTTCTGGCAACAATGCAGGTTATAGTAGTTCATCTTGATAGTTAGTGATTTTAATTTGGTCATGGCCAGTACTTGAGTTGTGTCCTTGGGAAATAAATTTGTATTTATTAAATTAAAAAAAGCTT
>KN493653.1:9788-33409 GCA_000787155.1 Scartelaos histophorus | reverse complement strand
GGGATGGGTGCTAGAGGGTTTTCCCAGAAATCTGTATTGGTTCGCTGTTGAAAATGTAACACTATGTAGTAATATTTTTTCTTAACAACAACCCAGGTCTCGGTGAGTCCATGTGTCATTCACCCAAGTTGTCCTCAGTGCATCAGATGTGTCTTTTTGAACAGATTAGCGAGTAAAAAAGGAAATGAAAAATATGTCAAACTGTGTACCCATTTTGTTTTTACTTTTACAGAAAAGAAATGTTAACTTGTATGTTAAGTTATAGTAAAAATCACAGTTCAGTGCCTTTCTATGGATTAAAAAAAGAGAAAAGTGTGATCTAAAACCAAGAAAGTATCACAAGAACTGCAAGTGAAACATATAAATCTAATGTTAAAGGTGCTTTTTGCGTAACTTTTCTGGTGGAGGGGATTTCAAACGATTGTCTCCATTCAGAGGTTATTGCGTTGTCTGGAGTATTTCACAGTTATGTCATTAATATCACACTGTGGAACATTCCAGACGAACAGAATTGGAAATAAGCAGGTGACAGACCCACAAATAAAAAGTACAAGCACTTATAGTAAAGGTTTACCAGTGTTACTATAAGGTATATAAAGAAAGTAAAAAATGAAAAGACTACATTAAAAAGCATTAAAGCACCTATGTAATCTCTAAGCCAGTGCTACTTTATTGTGAACCACTGCTGCCCTTTTGACCAGAGCAATACAGCTGCTTGTACAACATTCCTATTACCTGTTTTAATTATTTAAACCTCGTGTCGAACTACAATCCTTTTAAGAAGACAAAGCTGTGGTCCTACTTAGTGCACCCAACTGTGCCTTCGTATATCAGATAGTACTTCAGGCTATTTAGATCTTGTTCTTATCTCTCTTGCTTTTAAGTCTTCTGTGTAGCAAAATCAAACTAGTAAAAGTTTTCCCACAACACAGTAAAATATGCCTAAACAAAGATACCACTTCCAACTACAGGATTAAGAGTAACCCCTCTTACACACGGCTCGCAAAACCTGCCAACGGTGGTTTCTGTTTTATACACATTTGTTTATAGCCACATGCTCAAACATGTGTCATTCTGATCTGTCTTTTGCTTTCACTTGCCTCTGTTGCAACACACTAGATGAGCTATATCTAGAGCAAATCTGTATTGTGTTGTTTATTGCAATTCATGTTTGGCTCACCACATACAAATAATAATGATGCAATATTTGATAACTGATCCACTGTATACAAACGCTTTCAAATCTTACGTCACCAGAATGTTCATAAATGTGGAGTGGAGGCAAGTGGAGGCAAAATGAAGTTAACATCATTTATTTACAATGATTAACTAATGAGCAAACCTAAGTGCTAATGGTTTAATGACATTATAAGAAAAATAAGCAACTATTTTGAATTTGTGAACTACAAATCCTATTTACTTTGCTTCTCTGATAAGAAGGATGGACAAAATACTGTTTTTGAACCCTAAAACAGTATTTGGGCTTCACAAAAGGTATAATTTATGATATTTATATCTGTAGATGAAGTGAAACTCTTATTTTGATATTTATATCTGTAGATGAAGTGAAAAACTCTTATTTCTGTAAGGATTTGTCCAGTAAAACCTCAGAAAGTGGATTTTGCCATTGTAAAAATGCTTAGTGTCTATCATAAACTCTTGTCAAATAAATAATGTAAAACACAACTGTCAGTGTTTTTAAACTGGGCTCTGACATCATCTCAAAGAGAAATTTTAATTTTCCAGATTTCCCTTGATTTTTAATATTTTTCCCATTAAAATCACATTTTATTCCACTTCACTTTTGCCTCCAGCTGCCTCCTTTCCAGAATTTAGATTGTTTTTGTTTACAGTTTTTCAAAGCGGCGATTATTCACACACAATAAATTCAGTTTAATAAAAACTAAAATGCAAATTTCCTAGTTTAGCCTTCATGAATAAAATCTCCTTTTTAAGCTCATTTACTGCATTTTATTTGACCTATATCACTGATTGTTTTATTATGTCATTACTGCAATATAGTGGGCAGGGGTACCGATTACACCGCACTTTCCATTTTTTTTTTTGTTTTTAGCTTGCTATTCCACTCAACATGCTCACTATTATAATTTTGCATTGCACCAATTATTTCAGTGCAATCTTGTAGATGAGATATGGACTACCTTAAAGGGCCATTATTATGATACTTTGTGATCTAATGTTGTTTAACATTATATAATAATGTTTAATAATATAGGTATGTCAAAGATATACGTGGAGTTGTGATTTGTTTCACTTATAGGGTTTTATGTTTAACAAAAGCCTGTATATTTAGTTGTTTGAGAGTAGGGGTGGGCGATATCTCGATATATCGAATATATCAAGATATTTTAAAAACTTGATATGGATTTTGACATATCATATATATATCAATATAATGCTTATATTTAATCTTGATTTGGCCGCTTCGCTTCTCTGTTCTGCCCTCGTCACTTTTCTTCCCCTCGTGTGTCTCAACATGAGGCGCCTCAACAGGAGCAGCAACAGGAGAAGCTTCTAGCACCACAAACCTTTCTCACCATTTACAACATTTCTTGTGCCCTGATAGTGAACTTTTTTTTCAGCGCTTAGAGTTTATGTAAAACATCAACAAATGTGCACAAAACTGAATTAAACACATTATCATCTCAAACGGGTGTGTGGCTCTGTAGTCTTAATGGTTTACATGTTGTAAAGTTTATTTATGCTGAAGATTTCAATTAATAATCTGCTGCAGTTTTACTTGTACAACAGAGTTTGGAAACGTTGGGTTTGATCTGTGCAGTGGATTGTGGGAAACCTCTTTACCGCTTGTGAGGAATAAGGATCTATTAAAATAAGGAACCTCCCGAGCTTCCTCTGCTAAAGAATTTCTTCCTTTATTTTACAGTTAAATTATTATTTTGTATACAGGGATTTTTATTTTGTTTTTAATGTTGCAGAAGCACTTTCCTACACCTTCCTGTATGAACTGCCAACTTCTTTGCACTTCAACATTTTTGTTTTTGCAGTAGTTTTGGGGGGGGTTATTTTTCCTGTTATTCCTGATATTTTTCAGATATCGAGATATATATTGTGTATTGAGATATATTTTTTGCTCCATATCGCCCAGCCCTACTTCAGAGTTCTTCTTTCAAACAGAAAACACTGTGTTCTACCTTGTGATGTCATGTGATGACACAGGACGTGCTTCATATATCTTTACCAGACTTTTTTTTCTTTGGTAAAGATTCATTCTGTCTTCAGTTATAAACTAAGAATTAACAATTCTTTTAGTCAGACAGAAGAGTAAGTTTACAATGTTTTAACTCAGAAGCGTCACATCACATCTTCACTGGAATCATGTAGATAATATCAGCTCTGCAATTGCAGATTCTGTACTTAACTAAAGATAAACAGTAGCCGTTATCTTAAAAACTACCACTTCATGGTGGTGGTCACAAGGTGGAACAGAGCATTTTGAGCTTTGGAAATGTAAACAGACTCATAATCAAGTGTTACTCAAACATGTGAATGAAACAAAACAGGACCTTTAGGTGTATTTCCAAATAAAAGGTGTGTGAACTAGATGTGGGCTGTGACAGATGGCACAGATGACGTCTGCGTGGCGTTGTGTCAGGAGCTGCATTCCCACAGCTGAGTACACTGAGAAGAGAGGAGGATTTCCGCTCCAAAAAAATACGATTCTCGCCCACACATTAACTCAAATGTCTGGGGCTTTACATTTCCTGAACCCAGTGTCTAAAAATCACAGCGCAGTTTTGTCATTACCACTGCCTACACTACTAAAAAGTTGCTTCCTGTTTCTTTTCCCAATAATTTCTGTGTAAGCATTTTCACACGACCAAAGCTAAGACACAGATGTCGTTTCCATATAAATTCACAGTTATTTTGTACTCATCAAATAACATGAGAATGACTCTGGAGTTTGTCATATACTCCCCGCGTATTACTCAGAGAGAATAATACATCTTATCTGCCCAAAAACATAACCCAAAACGATTACACAGATCTTGAAATATATCTTCTTATCTCCTTGGAGATGCTATTGCTTTGCATGGAATGTTCCAGAGTATGGCATTAACCCCATCAAATCTATTTACATTTGTTTAATGTCTTTCCCTTGCTTAAAAAAATGACTTAACAAACATGCAGTTTAACTAAGAATGGATCACCTCTCCACAGAACTTGCAACTTGGCCCTTTGGTGTCAACTGCTTGTTTCCATGGAGATAAGTTTAATGCCATATACTCCTGCCCTCTGTTACACACATCTTCCAAAGAAAAGTGAAAAATAATTATCTGTAATAAAAAGGGAGTCAATTGAACTTATGACCTTATGACTGAATGGAAAGATTTGTGAGCAGAGCACTGTCTAGGTGCAGTGACTCACCATCAGTGTGCATGGAGAGATTACAGAGGTGTGAGAGATGATGTTTACTGACACAACCTGTGCAAATAGTCCAATACAACATTTGTATTCGAGTATAAAAATATTTACCTTTATTGATTACTCCATACTGGTCTGCTACTTTGATCACAAAAGTATCAGGAGATGCACAGAAATCACTGGACGACTGAAAAACAAAATCAAAATGAAACCACACTAATATTTTAAAGACATTTTGTTATAAATTATGTAACTTTCATCAGAGTTTAAAATATCTGTGACAAATTTGAAGCGATGGTGACAGATTCAGGAAGGTGTGAACGAGTCTGATTCATCTGCAGAGGAGGAAAAGCTCCATGACGCATCATTTGAATAACTTTACATTTATTATGTTGCTTTTACATTCCAGCGTAACTTCCCACTCAAAACAAGACCTTTTCAGAACAAGATGGTCTTTTGAAAGCTGCATTAAGGCTGCATACACATTCTAAACTATTGCAGTTTAGAAAGTTTAAGATTACCAAGATTTTCTAATATCATGCACACCAAAATCTGATTATCTGATTTCTGGACATTTAAGATTATTTAAATGACATGTAAACCACAAAATCTGATATGAGTAATTACGGTACAGGTATCACTGAAAAGAAATGAGTTGATTTTGCGGTTTAAAGTCATTTTGTTAATCTTACAAAGTTATAACTCAAAAAAATCAAATATTAATCAGGTTTAGAGTGTGCATGTAACTGCAGCCACTGGCACTACAAACTCAAACTCACTACAAACAGAGATTCAGCCATTTCAAATATCAATAATAATGCTGGTGGTTTTGTTTATTTTAAGAGTAATTTTAAGAGTAAAAATTTTGATTATTTTTTTTGTCATATACCAGCCATGCAGCATCTAAAATAAACCCTTTGCCATATTAGCTAAATAAGAAGCACATTAAAACAGTAAAATAAAGTTTGTTATCTATAAAGCTCAAACGTCAAAAACTTTACATGACTGAAAGATTTGCCATAGAGATGCTTTTGCAGAACCATTATCAAAAAATATACAAAAGAGCCATGCAACAACTGGATAAGCTACTGGTAAATGCATTTATCAGAATACTTTTGGATAAGTTTAGTGTTTGGCATCTTAAAATCTCCATTGGTTTAACATTAAAATAAGTGAACACTCTCTGGAGGTGTGAAAACAACACTTTTCAGTCTGGTTAATAAGGCACAAAAATGCTGTAATTATTCGAATCCCTCCTCCACACAATTATTAGAACAATAGATCATGTACTTAAGTGTATGTAGACTCTTACCGCTGACACAGCCACAGTCATCCCCAGAGACACCCAGCTGATTACCAGAGCTACGACTCCAAACAGGCACACTCTAGGGACGGGCAAGAACGAGGCAGTTTAAGCACCTTTAAATGCAATCATTAGCACTACAAACATACTGTCAAGCAGACAACCAGTCAATATGGGCTGGCCAGTCAGCAGAACAAGCGTAATTTTGCTGATACTGTAATGTGAAATGCAACGCTAACTGGGACTGAATGAAAAATCAAAATGCAAATTATGTTTTCAAACTCAATTTAATATATCCAGGTTATTTTGTTACTCAAACAGTCTTTTTGTGAACTGAATTGTGATTATTCAAACTGTGATTAATTTTGAAGCCGACGCAAACGTTTCACAAAACACACTGCACAAATATTACTGCAATAAAGTAGCATAAATTTAAGATGCGCTATGTTACTTTTCTGATTGGAGGTCCACCACCTGCTTGTGTCCAGTGTTCCTGTGAAATGTTCCACGATATGGCATTAAACATCTATCTTTTTTTCTGTACAATTACAAGTGTTTTTATGGCTCAAAAATAGCTTGAAAAACATTCTTATTGTGACAGGAGTGGACGTGCCTCTCCCCAGACCCAACCTGTACCTTGAATTGATGGCGTGACGTGCTTGTCTCTATGGAGCTCGCTAAGTTTAATGCCACACAGTGAGATATTCCAGGACACAACTAGGTGGCGGACCCTCCAGGAGAACAGTTAAACAGTACAACTTCCAAATATAAATCGTAACTACCTCCTTTTTTGTGAGTGGCTGCAGGACAAAGCACGAGTTATACTTCCTGTGTGACCAAATTGCAGGCTGTATTGTGTCTGGCGTTTGTATTTATAGCCGCTTTCATTACACAAATAACAGTGCCGAGCGAACCACATGAAAAACCTCTCCACAATAGAGCCTGCTTTGTCTTCTGTTATCACTATGGCTACAGGCATTGTGCTGGGGCGCTGTGCTAAATGTATGGAGATATTTTATCGAGCATGCGTTTAGCAGGACTAATTTGTAATGACAATGTGGGCTTGTTTAAACGGTGGTCCTCGTGTCCTGTAATTGCCACTTGTAGCTGAAAATAGCAGCAGTGATTGGCCTTAAGTGTTCTTGGATATGATCTGACGATGAGGCTCACCCGATCAACGTTCCCTTGGAGTTTCGGATGAGACCGAAAAGCACCAGAAGGCAGATGAGAATGTCGAAAAGAAGCAGGACAATGTAACCCAGCCACCTGTGAAGTCAAAATATACTGTCAGCAAATGGTACAGAGAGACAATGAACCGCATCTCTTACTGTAAAATGTACAAGATGCTAGAAAACACAAAATATTTAAATGAAAAGCAGAGTGTAACTAACAAAAAATTATTGATTTCGATACTAAATAATACACATACTTGATGCCACAGGATCATTTAAAAGCTATTTTAGACAATACAGTAGTTTTCAACACATTATAAAATACGTTATTTGTTTATTATACCATGTGGTCTTACACTATTTCAGATAAAACAAAAGATTAATCATGAAAAGAAAAGTTTATTCAGTTTTTTAAGCATTGCTACTTGCTTTATTTATAATTTTAATATAAGTTTTACAAAGTATCTATTCATATCTTCGATACTTGGCAACTCTATATCGTAGTGCTTTACAGCTGATATAATTTTAATCAAGACTGAGATTTTGTCATTTCCTATATTCACTGTTATGTTTGGGTCTTTTTAAACAAGAGCTCTACAGCCAATCTTCTGTCAGTAAAAGTATGTGGTTTGGAGCAGAGTTCAAACTTTGGATGAAGAAATGAGACTGTTTTTGTTAAATGGCGATCATAATTAAGTCTGTATTAGTGATTATGACATTTTTTTGTTATATTACCAGTCCTAGAATAACCTCACATGCGAGTTTCAGGAAGAAAAGTTTAAATGAATATCAGCAGTCATTGCTCAGCCTGGAATGTTCCACAGTATGACATTTAACAGCTCTACCTTACATTTATTCAAAATCTAACCGGTATCTTGGTCTGGCTTGGTCTCCATGAAGATAGAAAGGTTTAATGCCACACTGTGAAACATTCCAGACAAAGCAATAACATATCCAAAGTATTTGACAAACCCTCCACCAGCAAAAGTACACACTTGCACCTTTAAGCCAAAGAAACATAAATTAACTAGTTAGCTCAGCGTGTAGGGGTGGGTGACAGATTTGCAGCATCTGTTCCTCAGATGTTCAGATTATGATTTGATTTTCTCATGTCATGTCACTCAATCCCTTGCAGCATGCGTGGAAATCAAAGACCAACTGATTCTTAGCTCTTACATATTTATAAGTTACAGTCTAGATGTAAATTATTTAAAAGCACAGCTAACTGTTTAACATAGTCCACAAACACAAGATACAGATTCAGCAGATTTCCAAATTATTGCTGTGTCTGATGATTTGCTGAACAAGTACCGTGATGTCTGCGTGTAAAATGGAAATATACTCAAATCTTGCAGTTTTAGCGAAGACCAAGTGAGAGAAAAAGACCAGCTAGGATTTAATGTGCAAGCTAAATACCAGGGAAGGCTCATAATGTTTTAATAGAGAAATACTTAGTAATGGCCATGTACTCATTATTCATTAAACCTACTACATGTACCCAGTTTGGTCTGGGAAATATTTTGAATTAAGGGTTTGACCAATATAGGTTTTTAAAGGTTCAGTGGTAATTATTAAAATCCACAATAGCCATTAAGTTATATAATATGATAATTATTTTAGGCAAGGCCAGTTCATTTACAATTTGTGAATAAAAATAATTCAAAGTGCTTTACTTTGTGTATAAATAGTGATACAAAGAAACTTACCTCACCTTGTCTAAATAACTGGCATATTATATAACTTATTGGCTGCTGTGGATTCAAATAATTACTATAGAATCTTTAAGCACCTATATTAGTCAAACCTTTAATTCAGTAGTATTTGTAAAGTAGGTTTGGATAAGAATCCTCAAATTGTCTTCAAAGTGCACAGCTCTGCTTAAGTCAAATTTAATTACACTTAAACATTGGCAAGGTATTTTCGGCGTCTTCTACAGTCTTTGCTCACTACACTGCAAATTTCTCTGATCTGGCCAAGATTTTAGAACTTATATCAGGTCATTCATCTTGTTTTCAGATTTATTATCTACTTACTAACTCTGAGATTACTTCTTATTATCTGTGCATGCAGTAAGATAATTTCACAACGTTTAAGTCATTTTCTGATAGATTTAACTGTTTATATCTAAAGCTTTTTGCAGTGTACAAATCTAAGGTTTTCCAAAAAAATAAAAATAAAAAAAAGAAGAAGAAGAAGAAAAAAAAGTGCATATTTATATATTTCTAAGAGCTTTTCACAACTTTCAGAGGCCAGGGCGTAGTTTGCAGTGATGGCAACACCAACTAACTTGCTAATGTGCAGCAGTGTTACTTCCTGGTTTATGGTTAATAAAAGCACTTTATAATTACGGTAGATGCTGATAATACCTAAGCAGTTTCATTTTCACCCTAAGAGCTGTGTTAAGAGCTGTGTCAACACTATCTGTACTGGGGCAAGAAAAAAATTACAAGAAAAATATTAGGCTCCATTTACCACTAGCTCAAGGAGAAAGATGACAGCAATATTTACTCAGTGCTTAGTGCTAATCTCTATAGGGAATATGTCTGATAGTTACACATTTAGCTCACACCTGCCTTACCTGTACCAGTCATACAGCTCCAGTTTGCCCGCGAGGTTGTCCAGTGAGACTCCAGTGTTGTCCCAGAAGGGGATCTCCACCATCTGCTTGACCAGCTCGTCCAACTGTCCCTGTAGCTTCTGGACAATGGACAGGTAGTCTGCGTTTGAAGAGTACTTGACCGCAAGCTCCTGCAGGTTCACCTCCACAGTCTGGTTAAGAGCTGTTGTGCTGCCATAGACCTGCAGGGGGAGCCGGGTCAAACAGGGTCAGGTTAAAGGAGGTAAGCAGCAAGGTAAGGTTGTGGAGGACTGTGTGAAATTATAGCAATATTTCCCACTAGAGCTGGATATTATACTGCATTTATACTGCAACCACAATTAAGTTGCGCATGTGCTGAGAGAAGAGGTTTTAAGACACAAAGAAGAAACTCAATATAATACAGGAAACATGGACATTTAGTGTTTTTGATTAAAAAAGTATATTGTCTATACATATACTCCATAAGGAAGTCCTCGAGCAGCATCACTAATGCTTTGCGTGGGTCAAATTGAGTTAACATCTCATATTCAGTGACCTTTTCTAATTCAGTTCAATTCCCTTCATGTTTAATACAGTCACAACAGTAGGCTCGTCACAGGGCTTAATGACACTGTTGACTTAACCAACACAAAGGTAAAAAATTAAACTTTGAAACAGACGAACAGATTAACAAGTAGATGGGTAACAGTCCCGTAACTTCCCCTGTCCTTAGATCTTTCTTATTATCAAGATAATAATCAAAAGAAACATTGATTTAAACACGTATCTGATGAATCAACAGTATAATTACAACATTCATTGATTAGGAAAATCATTTTTTGTCACAATTATCACTATACTGCCTTGTCGTTCGATACATGACAGCGTGAGTTGTGTGGTCCTTTGTGTCTTTGATTTATTTTATTTATTTTTAAACTGATTATATTGGTTTTATTTATTTACTGTTATTCGATGGTTTTGCTCTTATTTTATTTTACTGTTTTTATTGTTTTAAGACTAGTATGATTAAATCTGAGCATTTATTTCACCATTATATTATTGTTGTGTTTTGTATGTATTTGTGCAGCACTTTGGAAACTATTTATGAAATGTGCTATATAAATAAAGTGGATTGCATTGAATTGGACAGCTGAAACAACATGTTTTTGGCCTCAGTGTTTATCATGTGTATCTGTTTTCTTCGCAATACTGGTCAAATTTTTTTTATTTTTGTTGTAAAAAGACAAGATTAGAGCTGTAGAGGATTGAATAAGTAACTTCTGTGGATAATTATTGATTCACTCTGCTATCTGTCGATTTCAAAGTGGTCACTGCAGTCATTAAGTTAAGATTCCCAAACGTAGTACTGATTTATGTACATGGCAGGTCATATTGTTGCTCTATTGACCCAAATTTCAATATCTGATAACATGTAGCCCTGTAGAAAGAAAAGGGGAATCTGTGGCCCTCATAGCAGATGGGAGATGAATTATTAAGGGCGATTCTCAGCCTACCAGCTTCTGCACCCCCGACACTGTGCGATTGGCGTGGCGCAGGGAATACGTCAGGCGGTTCACTCCATCACAAGTCTCTCCGTTCCCATAGAAACCGACAGCGATGCCAGCGCTAAAGGGGAGACAAAGAGAGAGGGGAGGGGTGGTGGTGAGGAGGAGGAGGAGGAAGAGGAGGGTTTAGCTAAAAAAGACACAGAGCGAAGAGGGAGGCGTGTGAACTCTGCATTAACCCTGTCGCTTCAACGGGGCCCATTCACATCCAGCAGAAATAAAGAGCCCATAGAGAACCATAGAGAGCCATAGAAAGCCATGGAGACACAGAGGAATGGAGCAGCTATGCCCCAAACCTCCATGTAGCCGACAAAAGCCCCACTCACTCCTCACATGTGATTTCTCCACTGATAAAAATACCCTCAAAATAGCACACAAATAACTCAAAAATAGAACTTTAAAAAGGAAAAAATACAACTGCACAACTTAGTACCTTACCTGTATGCATGCTAAAGAAAGTTAATGGTGTTTTCATTTCAACATTGAGTATATTGTTTATAAATGTTTTTGTTTCTAATGCTGAAAAAAGACATGATGGAAAATGAGGGGGAAAAAACTCCAAACTTCCAAATAAGGTTCTCAGTGATATTTTAAGCAATTTTTCATTTCACATTTGTCCAAAACTTTAATCTTGACCAACACATTTGGACATGTTTTTTAACATGTTACGTCTAAATATCGTTAGCGGGATACTCGAAAATGTCAGTAATGTTTACCACTTCACCAATGAACTGAAAGCCTTGATAATAGAATTTCCTCTTGCCATTAACCAGTTTTTCACATTGTTGTTGTGTAATTTAATACAGCTCTCTCAGCTTTGTATGATGAACTCACAAAGAGGAGTGTGAAAGAATCCAACAAACTGTTCTGGGAGGTTGTTGGACAATTTAAAGGGCCCACATTACACTGTTTTCTGATCTATTATAATGTTGTTTCCAAATCACAAACATACATGAAGTTTTGTAGCACACAAAACCCTGAATATTTAGTCTGGGTTTTTCTCTCAATAAGGCAATGATGAGGCAACAACAAGATCACAGGAGTCAATTTTGCATAATACAGGACCTTTATAAATGTTCTATGTAACTTTGTGGTGGAAAAAAAAGACCACAATTTTTAAAGGTTTCTTGGTCACAGCCCTCACACATCTTTATACACAGGAACAGAAACTTCTCAAAAAAAGAGTAACACTATCTCTCAGCTGTGTCTCACTTGGCTAACCTCAATGAGGAGACATTTTGTGGTCTATCGACAAATGGACCGTTTTATGCCATGTCAGACCCTTCAGTGTTCAGCCAACAGCACTCAGTGAATCAATGGAGCCTCCTCTTCCTCGTATCACTGCAGTGGGGAGCAGCAGCAAAGTGGAAAACCAACAACCCTCTCTAATGTAATAAAACACCACTTCCGACATTAGAAATCAGATTTACAGGCTAGGAAAGACTTTAAACATTTATAAATATTGTGTTGCTTGGGAAAAGTAGGACATGGTGGAATTGCGTCAAACTAATCGAGGTTCAGTCATTTTGAATTTTCTTCAGGATCAATAAAGTATCCATCTATCAATTTCTAATCGTTGAAGACCAGCATGTTTTGTTTTTTTTAATGGAGACATCTACAGCCAATCCTCTGCCATTAAAAGCATCCATTTTGGAGCACAATGAACATTTTAGACTTATAGGAATAATGTGACCTTCTTTTGCGTTAAAAGTAGAAGTAAAAGAAAAGGATTAAGTCTGTTTTGTGTAGTTCAGTAAATTAAAAGGTGCACTGTGTAACATTTTTGGTCTTGTCTCCATGAAGAAATGTATACTCCGCCTGGAATGTCCCACAGTAGCGAACAGAACTCAATCTTCCTATCATTTTATTTCAGATTTTTGCTCAAAAACACACCTTGAAAATCATGTATTATTAGTTTGAGTGGGCTTGCCTCTCCAAAGATCTGACTTGTAAGTTGGCCTAGAGGAGTCAAATTTTTGTCTTCTTGAAGATAGATAGAAGTTTAATGCTATATTTTGGAACATTTTCAGCAAAGCAATAACACCTCATAACAAGCACGTGGTGGACCCTCAAAAAACCTATAGTGCATCTTTAATATAGAAACCCATTTTATTTTCTTTCTAATTAGACAAAATCATATCATGAGTCAGTATGAAGAAAAAAAGTGAAGTTTTTTTGTAATATTATATAATATTTTGTCCAGACCTACAGAAACCTTCCAGTAACACATTGGTGCAGTAGTAGAAAAACAAAGATGGTAATTGTAATGCAGTTCCTGTACTCCTCTGGTCCCTGGGCTCACTCTGTGCTGGTCTGACTGTGGTGATGGCTCCCGAGAGGCTAATCATTGAGACGCAAGAAAAACAGGAAACTAATGCACTGTTCCAGGAGAGATAAACTAAGTGCAGATGGGGAAGCTGTCAACACGAAAAAAGAGACCAAAATACATGAGTTGAATGTTCATATTTATTACTGTGCAAAAATGTGCTGAGTTAAAGGTGCATTGCAAAACTTTTCTGGTGGAGGGTCTGTTAGATTTTCTTTATTCCATGGAGATGTTATTGCTTTGTCTAGAATGTTTCACAGTTGGTTTCTAGCGCCATGGAGACCAAAACATGTCAAGTTACAGGTCAGATCTATGGAGAGGCAACCCTGCTCACAAACCTCACTGTTTTTCTTGGTATTTTTAAGCTATAAACACCTGTAATTAAAAAAAAAAAAAACAACAACATAGAGCTGTTTAATGTCATACTGTGGGGCCCCAAACCATGACTAGTGTAAGAATTTTTATTATTCACTTATACATATATTCATATTTTTCTGTCTAATGTTTTAAGAAATGTTTCTATTGTAGTTTGTTTGTAAACCACTGTCCTTCCAAGAAAATTTGCCTCTGAATTTGATCCATCCTTCAACCAGTGCTCGGGGCAACTTGTCATCTCCATATCTCAAGGTTTGGCGAGGAATACCTAACTGAAGGATTAATCTACATTTCAAGTTTTAGGATGATGGGGAAACCTAAGTACTGAGAAAAAACCCCACCCAAAAACAGTGAGAACTTGCCCACCCAAAGCTCAAAACCCTGGACCTTCTGGCTGTGAGGTGACAGCGTAGCTAGTGCTAGTAGTCACAATTGTCTGCACAGGGTTGATGTGAGCGTAATCCCAACTATGATTTACACTTTTCTACACTGTTGTTTGACATAGGCCTGTCACAATAATTAGCATTTCAATTTCATTTTATTGTTCAATATATGCTGGAACAATATTTTGGGGGTTCAGTATTTATCATGTGTACATTGTCTTTGCAATAGTAGGAAATTTGTGCTTTTTGGCTATATGACAAGATTTAAGATGTAAAAGGTTGAATTAATAACTTCTATGACTCATTACAGATTCAATCTACACAAACTACAAGTACAAAAGTGTTTCTATCTGTAATTTATTTACTGCAGCTCATGATTTTAAGCATTTTTATTGTAGATTTAGAATTGTTTTTGTGGTTTTAAGTCACTTTATTTCCAGTGTGCTTCTATTTAATTTGCTGGATTTAATGTGTGAATTTACAGTTGTTATGAATTATATTTGTACAATTTGTACTTGGACACTTTAGGGTTGTACAGTGCATAAAATGGATGGAAAATGCATATAATAAAGTTTATCTTGATCTTGAAATCTGCTCTTGGGGTATTGTGTCAGTGGCATAAACTAGTTTCAATATAAGGGTGCACTGTGTAACTTCTGTAACAATGCACCTTTTATATATAGTCTATTTTTATTTTACAGCATTATATCCCACTTCAAAATGTGTTATCCTGACAGGCCTAATTAAACACAGTAGTTTGCACCTTCACGTACCTGCAGACGAGTGTGGCGATGATGACACACCACGCCGTGCAGCAGCAGTCTGCATTGGTGCGATCTTCATCCTTCTTCCTCCGACAGCAAAGACACAGAGAGTAGATGAAGAGGAACAGCAGGTCCAGAGCCAGACAGGCCAGCGCCACGCCTCCCAGCAACAGGATGGACTAAAGACACACAATGGAAACAGCTGATGTACTTTGATGTCCAATATAAACAGACAGTAATGGGCAATAAATACAGCCATTTGATCAGTGTAGCGCAGCTTGAATGACTATAAATTAATACATTATTTTGCTTAATCAATTGGTCTATGGCAGCCATCTCTTACACTGATACTAGGTCATACAAGTACTCTATTGCAAAATAAGTTGTCTGAACAGAAAGTCCCTTCTACATTCTGTTCAAATCCAAAAATGAAACTGGAACTAGACAACAGAGAGTGCAAATCCTCTATCCAAACTTGAGACAATCCAGCCACAGCTGCTAATTCGTAGCACGTGTTTCTCAAAAGCGGAAGACATCTCCTCTCCAAAAATTCTCATAACATTCAGAATAAAATATAACATCTTTTACCTGAGATAAGTAATAGTTTGGTGCTTTGATTCTGCACAAATAGCAGAATACAGCTCCAGCTTAACTTGTTTTTGTACTGTTTTGTCAAAGCGAGTTTTTCTGGCTGGACAGGTAACTTAATAAGTAGATTAATCAAAAAATAATTGAGGATTGCTTAGAATGAACGCCCATCATTGATTGTACCTAATTTGTATTGCAAAATCAATTTTATTCAACTAATTTAATTTAAATTTAACAAAACACAACTCCAGGTATGTTTACAGCGAGAAATACATTATAAACATGAAAAAATAGGGTAACATGGGCTGTTTAAATTCATCTAACAGTACAGCCCTTTGACTTATGTAGAAAAAGACTCATACATACTACATAATACTATTTGGGCGCAGTCTAAGTCCTGACACGGTCCACTTTGCTTTTGTTGTTGGACACAGAGGTCATGAATATGTGATGAGAGCAGAACTAAGGACTATGGACAGTTGTGCACATGCTGCTCTGGGACATTACCTCACAGAAAGCCCCTGTTACAGCTGAAAACATCTTGAAATGAGATATTGTTGTTTAACTTGGAAAGCCGGAAGGTGGTTTGAGGCAGAGAATGTGTCTCCTACTAGTGTTTCCCACCGAATTCTGCTGAGACTATCGTGTTAAAAAGAGGTTCTTATGAATACTTTTATAAGTGTTGTTTTTAAAGCTTGCATTGCTACCGTTTTGTCTAGAATGTTCCATAGTATAGCACAAAAAATTCCAGATAATACAGGTTTGTCAAGGTGTTTTGGCAAGAAAACGCATCTAAATGAATAAATGCAAGATAGATCACTTTTACTGACACTTACAGTCAATTGTGGAACATCTCCCCCAAAGCAAGAACATATCCATGAAAAAGGCAAGTGGATCTTTGTCCAAAAAAGTTACATAGTGCACCTCTAAAGAAGAAAGGTCAACTAAATGCCTCTACGTTTTACTTTATTGACAAAATCTAAAAGCATTTTTTGTATGACCATTTTGACCGGCTTGCTCGATGACAGAGAAGCCTCGACTCAGGGAGGGCATCATAGTCTCCTGTCTTAATGGTCTCACAACATTTCCCAAGAGAATCGCAGTGTAAACACACGAGAGCTCGTCAATACTAAAATGTGTTATTCTGCCACCACAGCCCTTGTAGCTTTAGACAATGGGTCTCCTCTCAGTCTGCCTCCACTTCAATGAGTCAATTGAGCTCCATATAAACATGTTTAAATAGACTTGGATTGCTTTGTCAACTGAGCGCTGTCTACAGTGCATGTCACAGTCTGCCCCAGCCTTGAAATGCCTGTCTGCTCTGCCTTTTTTGTTGCCTGCCTGGGATCCACAAAATATACACTCCTCTGATACGTTACGAAGATGTGAGTCTGGTCATTGCTGTATCTCCACGAGTTCAAATGGGTTTGATTGGCAGGTGGAGTAGCCAGTCAGGGACACGCATGACTCATGGTAGTTTATGTGGAAAAAAGAAATGAAACAAAAAAAAACATTGTGGTTTTCTGCAGAAGCAATTAGAGAAGCACTAAAGATTGTTAATCTGAGGTGAAAGAAATGTAACGTTGTTCTAAATGGCGGGTGAACACTGAGTGAGGATGCGCTGATACAATATTGGTATCACAGAGCAAATGAGGGAAAGTTTGCTGGATTGGATAATGGTCTCATGATATTAGATAAACCGATATCCTGGTTAGGCCTTTAATGACTATTGGTGTAATAAGACTATTGACAGGCTGATTTTGGCCTAGAACGTCTCCTTATGTTGTGTGTTTTGGGGTGGATTCCACTCTTGGATAATATCAGGTACTTGCAGATGTTTAATGCCAAAGCTGAAAAAGCTGGATCAGTGCATTCTTACCACTGTTTTTATTTAGATCCCCAATAGCTAGTGAAAAAACAGTAACTACTGGGGGTACAAAAATACTGAATTATCAATATATTGTATCATTTAATGTGATGATACTGTGCAGATATCGTGGGCTGCTGTATCGATATACTGTATCACAAGAGTATTTCTTGGTATAGTTTACTAAATTAGTTTGTTACAGTGCTACAGTTTTGTTGCTTGTTCAGAGGAAGGAGACACATTTTAAATTTTCACAGTTTTGATGATTAAAATGGATGTTTCATATTAACTTTGCACAATAAGTGGTTTAACAAAGACTTTTAGCATCACAACCATGATTTAGCCTTTATTTTTTCTCGCACCATATTGAATAATTTTGAAATATATCATATCAAATTGAAACATCACTTGAGACATGTATCATATTGTGGCTTATGTATCGAGGTATGAATCGTATCAGCAACTTCTGAATGATAGCCAGCCCTAGTAACTATTCTGTATCAGGCAATAAATGCATGAAACTTTTTTACACATATAGTAAACAGATAGAGGATGTTCAAATGCATCACTGCACAGTACTGCGGGAGAAAGTGGGAACCATACTGATCTCCCTGTATGAAAAAACAGATATAATTTTGGACTTGTCAGATAACTGTCTGTGTAGTATTCCTGACGCAATGACCCAGCAGTAAGAGAAACGTTGATGCAGCAGCAGAGAGAGGAGCAGTGACACATGGAAACACCTGTTATTGCATTATCATGGAGTAAGCTCAAAACAATGCCAACTACAACTCATATGCAGCCATCTGGAAAAATCAGGTTTTCCCCTCCAGCGACCAGGGAGCACCACACTGACAATAATTAGCAGCCTGCCGTTACAGTATGTGAACTGGTTTATTTAGACACTTTATATTTTACACTGTAACTCTTAATTATTCAAGTGCACTTTTATTTTAAGCATTTAAACATACTGTTACTACTATAAACAGCCAATGAAATGTTTATAAACCCCAGTCTAGACACGGCAAGTGCTACAGCTGTGAAATACAACGCAATCCATTAGGGAGAAATTTGTTTGGGCCAAATGTCTAATATTACAGTGTAATGTTGTGCTCCCACGATTGTGTTTGATCCTGGTTTAGTCCTTGTAGACTCTGTTTGGCCTAGGTCTAAATCCTGGTCTAAGTCCTATTCTAAGTCCTAGTCTAAGTCCTGGTCTAAGTCCTGGTCTAAGTCCTGGTCTAAGTCCTGGTCTAAGTCTTTGTCTAATCTCTATTCTAGTACTGGTCTAAATCATGGTCTAAATCCTGATCTAAGCCCTGGACTAAATCCTGGTCTATGCTGGTCTAAATCCTAGGGTAGTATTGGCCTAAATTCTGATGTAGGCTGTTTTGATCTTGGTTTAAGTCCTGGTCTAAGTCTGGGTCTAGTCCTGGTCTAGCCCTGGTCTAGTCCAAATTAAGTTCTGGGTTTAATAGCTCTAGTTTGCGTCTAATTTTGCTGTGATTTGTTTGCCAAGAATAGATGCTAAATCACTGGTTCCGGTGACAACACCCAAACATAACAAATATTTTCTTAATGCTTCTTAAATTGCTCCTACTGTTGTATCTTAAGACAATAGTGAACAAAGCAGGTTTAGAAATGTCAAGTTTCTTGTGGGTAAGGCGAGAATAAACAGGAAACCACATCCGGTTTATCACCTCCCTTGTTGTTTTTGTTTTATATCATCACACAACAAAGTTGTGTAGCTCGTCCTTAGCCACAGCCAAGGTGCTTTGGGTAGTTGGTCTATTTATATGTTCTACTAGTGCTTTATGTCTTGTAAGTTTTTTACTGCAATAATGAACATGCTTTAATGCAGGAAAAGTTCGAAAAATACCTAATTCACTTACTGCACTAGCAGATAATTTCACTTGTTTCTAGTGCATTTTAACTTAAAACAAGTGCATTTTTCTAGTTTTAAGGAGGGGTATTTTTGCAGTGCAAGTCTAATGTAGGAGAAAATAATGAACAAAATCTGCCCTTTTGTGCATTTTACTTTCAAAAGACAAGAATTTTGAGTTATCTATTTGTTTTACTTGTGGTATCAATTATTGCCTCAGCGTAGCTATATTTTTGGGATACATTGTGCAACCTTAACCTTGTATGATGTAACTGAGAACCACTGTGGAGAGCCTTTTTAAAAATCCCAAGTTCAGTTTGTGCAACGATAATAAAGGCATTCCGATTGTGAAAACAGACATGGAGCCAGAGCTGATCTCTCCACCAGGAAAGATTTTCACTTGTTTTTGGGCATTTCTCAAAACAAAAAACACATCTGACATCTATGACAGCCCGATATCCAACTATGCCACTGCTTATTCGCTCTCACAAGCCTAGTTTGATTGGCTACACAAAAACCACAGCATTTAGAGAGAAGCAGCCCACACAATGAAAGAAAGAAAGTAAGTAAGATGGATGCCATATTGAACCAAATATTCAAGATTAAATTATGTATACACTTGACCTCTAAGCAAAGATATGGCTCTACGTTAACATAAATAATTAAAGAAGCATAATTTCTGCACTACTTCTAACTGTCATCATTTTCCCCCTCCCCCAGCTTCACTTGTTCAGCAGCCTGTACATTCTCCCTCTGGACTACCTACAAATACATCACCCACATAATGTTAATGCTACATAAGACTGCACGGATTGTGTTTTTTCATAGAAGCACTTAATGGTGCGTAGATCTGCAATTTAAGTTTTAATAATACAATTGGTAAAAGTGACTTTACTATGGGGCAAAACTAGGAAGGAGAAGTGAGTGAGTTGTTTGAATATTCAGTATTTCTGTGTGAAAAGACAAATTATACACTGATGATTCACTTTTGCTTCCTAGAACTTGTTTTTGCATGAAAAGCTGTATTAGCGTGAACTCTGGTGCAGATGTAGCCTTCTGAGTGCAGTGTGGGTCAGATAAATATAATAGAGATACGCAATATTCGACTAATCGATCGGCAGGAGATGTCTTTAATCAACCTAGAGTTCCTTAAGTTAACTACAGCCTTGCAAAGTTCACATTTTGCACCCAAGAGATTTGACAAAAAGACTGACGTATAAACTAATAATATTTGTACACATCTAAACTACAGGGTTGGCCGTTTTTTACGCAGAATATGTCAGGATATTTTGATGTTGGTGGAGGAAATTATGGTACTTAAAAAAACCACAGCCTTTACAGTTTGCCAATTGTGTCTGCTCAAATTCCGACTTTGATACGATCACGATTAATGTTGCATCCCTCGTTAACATGCATAATTTAACGTTAAGAAGGAGTTCTGTTTTCGTCTGACTTTAAGGGCAGGGCTAATAGGTTTAAGTCCATTTAAGAAGTAGGTCTAGTTAGGTCAGCTTAGGTGTTTTAGATCACACAGTTGAGGATGCCAGCTGGCCAGGGTCTGCTTTATAAGGTCATGACACGCTACACACAGATGGTGAAAAGATCAAAGTTGTAATGGAGCAAACAAGGGCGTTACAAGCCATTTGGTATACGTGCCAACACAATATAAGAAATACAGTGTTTATTATTTATCTAGCTGTTTCTTTCTGCTTTAAGTGACAAATATCTTTCATTGGCAATGATTGAAGTAACACTTTTGGTCATTGGAGGCTGTGGTTAGCCCTTTGAAATAATCATTATCCTACTAATAATTTTCGAGAGTGGTCAATTAATGCCATCCAGGTTTTTAGTAAAAACACTGACTAATTATCATGTTTTTAAAAAATTTAGATGTCATGAATTTGTTCATTGCGCCGAATTACTGTTCCTTTGGCTTCTCCAGTATGACAAAAATATCTATCTCCATATATTGTCCTATTTGTGCCACCTCCAGAAAGTTACACACTGTACCTTTAAATACACATTTTACTGAATTCATTATCATATCTATATTTCTATAAAATTCAACCTTCAAACTGTGGTGCATTGCGCTAATACACAAATCTGGCAGAACATACAACCAAGCAAGAAGCTTAAGCCAAAATTTAAATAAACCAGCATTTGGCTCGGCGGTTAATGTTGGCTGTTGGGTTGAGGTGTGGAAGGAAGAAAAGAATTCACTCGTATTCATTTACAAGGGGCAATTCAGGATCAACAAATGTGTGGACCCGCCTTTACAAAGTGGGAGGAAACAAGGTAGTACCACTATTGACAAAGTAGTTTCCTGTCCACACTGTATACATTGTCCTCTGTATCTGAATGCATTTGACACACAATAGATAAGCGTTAATTACCTGCTGATAAGGCCAGTCTTCTGGTTGGAAATCACTGCTCGTTTGTTGGAACTTGAAGTTGAAGTGTGGTAGTCTGTGGAGAAGGTTGACCCACCACGGTGCAGTGTAGCTAACCACAGCTGCCATTGTGAGTATATGTCAAAGCAGGGATAGGCTCAGCAAACAAGCTATCAGGAACGAATGTGTGGTACTATGATCAGACACGAGGTACCACTTCATAAAGACACAGCATTCGTCCAAGGCTGGGAAAGAAAACAAAAACACAAAGGTATATGAAGTTAATGCAGTAAATTTTGTATGTGTACTCAACCAAAGTCTATTTACATTTACAAGGGTCAATGATGTCAAATTTTAAAGTTAAAGTTTCTACTGAACTTTTTCAAATATTTGCAATGTCAGTTATGCATAAATCTATGTTAAACATTTATATTATTACTTTTAGTGTTTTTTATGTACATGCATTGCCTACGACCTTCAAAAATGTCACGTGGTGCGACCGAGACTAACCTCAAATTTTATTTTCTAAAACATGGTTGGGATATTAATCTAAGTTCTGAGTAATATGAACATGATATTGATATTTGAAAAGATTGACTCACTTGAACAATATTTGTTTGTATATTATGGGGGAAATATCCATTCAAGAATGCTGAAATTTTCCTGTGGGACTACAAAACACTTCAGAAAATATGAAAAAAAAGAAAGAAAATAAATTTGATTAGATTTACAGTATTTTTAAAGAAGTTTAAAAATCAGCACTCAAGGGGGGATGGTCGCACCACATGATATTTTAACACATTTAAAGTACAAAAACATGCAGAATAACTAATGATTTCTGAAAAAAATATTTGATTACATGGAGGTCAGAGGTACTACAAGTATGTGTTGAATTATTATGAAATCTAAACCTTTTTAACTGAAGAAGTTGCAGTTAGAAGTTACAGACGTCATGTCATTGACCGACATTTACCTGATGTCTGCTTTTATTTAATTAAAGTACTATTATTTTTATAGCATTGTCTTGCACCATATCAATAACAATGGCAATGCAACTTTTCTGATTCTTTGTTAACTAGTTGAAAAGAAATGACATTTTTCAAGACATACTGACTCTTGTAATTAAATGCCCTACATTTTTCCAGCAGTAAATAATAATGCATGCGTTTGCAAAACAATTCACTGTAATGTAAAGCAGAGAAATGCTAAAAAATGCTTATAACAGCCTATTAGTTAAGAGTTGAGTGGTAGTCTGCATAGTTAGCTGAACATGCTAACCACTAACTAGCTTGTTAACCCAGATCTGGTAAATCCCGGCGTCAACTCCGGGGCTGGAAGTACCGAAAGCTGCGCTACAAGCCCCAAGTCTGGAAAAATTAAGCTATTTACAAGTATTTACACACAGCTTTAATGCAATTTGTTGTTACAAGATAGTTACATACCTGTAATGTAGCGAGCTAGCGTTAGCCGGTTGGGTTGATGGTTTTAATTCACCCACAGAGGCGGCGGAGGAAAACAAGAAGTAGTCTCTTTTGTTCTTCTTGACATTATCGTGTGCTGACTTTTACATCCTGCTCAGCTGTGTTCTCAGTTCCTCGTTTTCTGCAGAGGTCTGTCATCAAGAACCTCCCAAAGCGAAGGAAATCCGTGTAGGTCCATCCAGTTAGCAGGTTGAGTGCGGTGAGACCATGGGGGAGACTGGAGCCTACGCGCTGGTGACTACTGTACTGACTTGTGTTCACTCGCCCAGCTGGCCGCCTGTCCCGGTGTACTGCCCGATCCTGCACCCCTGTGGAAAAAGGCATGGGCCCCAGTGAAAATGACTATTATTAGTCTCATTTTGATTGTACTTGCAGCTAAAATGAATACTGTTCAGCTGCAGATTTTTGTTGTAATATAGCATGGTCTTGGGTCTAGTCAATAATAGATTTATTTTCTTTTATTGTGTTTTGGTCTTGTATTTTGTTGTCTGTTTTGTTTCTGATGTGCTGGGTGATCATTCACTCATAGATAATATATCC
>JACN01072169.1:0-12025 GCA_000787155.1 Scartelaos histophorus | reverse complement strand
TAATAATAAAGCATTACATGTGTGACAGAAACAAGGCACAACTCTTTATGATCATATATAAAGAAAACAAACTCATAGGATTTCCTGCATGTACAGTTGAAATGTTTGTGCAAAAAATACCAAATAAATTTACAATTCAGTCCCAAATCCTTAGAATTAAAAAAAAAATTTAAAATCATCAAAAACACACTGATAAAATAATTCACTAAGAACACGGCCCTCACTGTGGGATTATATTTTGGTTAAATAAGCAGTTACCTGCTCAATCCAAAAGGATCCTCGTTAATGTTTTCTTGGTGTCATTCACAATAACAGGGTTAAAACTAGAAAGTAAATCATCATCTAAAAACTCCTGCTTTTACCACAGAGCTGCTAAATGAATCACTCATTTAGTCAAGTGGTTGATTAATTGAAGAGATAAGTCACTTGTGACTCTGCAGAACATTGTGTTCATGTTAAAAGTGGCTGGTTGTGAAAATTCTCACCGTTTATTCTTTTGTTGTTTTCATTTTTCCATTTTACTCTGCCTGTCAAAGGCCGTTAAAACAAGTTAATCGGCCATTTTGATTGCACAAAGCATGAATTAATCATTTCTACTCCACTTTTAACTCCTTTGAATCCCCATTAAGCTCTAAATACCAGTGCTTTTATGTGCGACCCAAATGGAGGACGTGCTCATTTAAAATTAGACTGGGTCACGATGAAAGAGGCCAGAGGACGGCAGGGTTACCAAATCCAACCACAGAAAGCACGGAGCCAGAGAAACTGTTTAAAAGGTGCAAAAATATTCATCATTTATCATTATCTGCACTTTGATACATAAGGTGCAGACAGGAGCTGCTTTATGTTGGAGTTATTGTCTGTGTCATTAAACTGATCAGTAGATACAGAAAGAGAAGATAAGGAGAGAAGGAAGATGAAGAGAGAGAAAAGTTTGAAAAGGAAGCAGAAAGGAAGAAGCAAAAGAGGAAAGAGAAGATAATGTCGAGCTGTATCATGCATATTGAAGTGAGTTTCTTTTGCAAATCTGTGTATTTTTCAGCTTTAAAACTCCTATACTCGTTCCTACTTTTTTGTACAGTAATAACATTAATATTTATGAGGGACGTCCACTTTGGCTGAACATAAGAATACTTATTCTATCCAGGGACAGATTAAAATGTCCAGTGGTCTTCTCCCTGTGAGGCCCCTGGACGAGACAGTGGAGCTGCTGATCTGCCATAATCACACATAAAACCCACAGACACAAGAAGGTGGAGACGGTGGAGACGGTGGAGACTGTGGAGACGGTGGAGACGGTGACGATGTGAACATGCCCCACCCTCTCTTCTCTTTCTTTCTGTATCCAGTATCAGTGTTGTTTGACCTTGCATAAATCTCTCTCTCTCTTCTCTCCTTATTGACATTTACATTCGCTCTGTGTAACTTTTCTTACTTGTCTCTTGGTTGTTACCATGGAGACACTATTGCTTTACTTTAATTAAGTCATTAAGCGATGTATATTCATTTTACCCACACAAACATTCTTATTTTCTCTGTTTCTGACCTGAAAACTTGCCATTGTGTCGTTTCCTCCTTGTACGTGAACATAGATTGTGGAAGGTTCCAAACAAAGCAATAACATCTCCTTGTCCTCCAACAGAAAAGTTACATAGTGCACCTTTAAAATGATGTTTGACCTTCTTCTCTGCTCCTCCTCCTCCTCATCTTCCCTCCTCGTCTCGTTCACAGATTGTAAAGTGTTGCCTCGTACGTGGGGCAGGTGAAGTTTGTGTGCGCAGCAGAAAACCACCTGAGCCTGTGGGGCCTTATTAAGATGTCAGGGCCGCACCTGTCACCGTCTCTGGGCACAGCCGCCTGTCAGCAGCCTCGTGTTAACCAAAGCAGATCCTCCAGCGCTGGACGTACAGCAAACAGAGCAAAGCACAGAGGAGAGTGCAGGGCTAGGATCCAAACACACTGGGAAATATGTTATTTATCACTGACGAGGCCCGATGTGACGAGACGTTTCCTCATCACAAAACTACATTTACACTTGTGGAAAACATTTAGGCTGAGCTCTTCTATTAAACAGAAAGCAGAAAAAAGTGCCCCACTGTGCTTCTAAACTCTATACACCTTCACTTCACATTTGGATGATTTCAGAGCTGGAATTGTCAATCTCTGCTGAACAGAAGGAAAAAGGAACTAGAAAACCAATCGCTTCATGACATCACAAGGTGGAACGGAGCAGTTTGAGCTTTAGAGATGTAGACAGAGGATTATAAAGGATCACTCAAGCATGTGTGAATGAATAAAACACAAGGTAAAAGGGTGTTTGTTTTTGAGGAGGAAACAACAAGGTTTAGAAGGTCACAAAAGTCAATTGTGTGTAATACAGCACCTTTAAAGCACAAAACATGAACTGGTCAAGAGTCAAATGAGCTCTGTGTGTATTTGTTCTATCAGTCTGAGCACCTTCCATCCCGACTCAACCAATGATCTCCTTCATTTCACATGCGTCACTTTTTTCATTCTGGCTTAAGGATGGACCATGCTTTTCCCTGATTGGTTAATCCATCCGTCAGTCACTCCCATCTTGGGGAGGTTCCACAGTGACCGGACTCGTTCTGGATTGGTTGTTTTTCTATTTTGGATCTCAGGCAAACTTGGCACCTGAATAGACATTTTCAGTATGGTCATTTTTAAGGTAAAGGTAAAGAGGTAAACTTGGAAAATTATAGCTTATATTTAATTTTTCACATATTAAAAGCCCGCCACATGCTTGTTTCCATGGTGACATTATTATTATTTTTATAATATGTCCATAAAAGTCCGTCGAGACAAAAGAGGTGACACCACTAAGCCAAGCTACAGTTCAGATCTGTGGAGAGGTGACTCCACTTACTCTAAGAAGACGCTTTTCCAGGTATTTCAGAGCAATGAAAACACATATAATTAAACAAACTCACAAATATATAAGCTCCATAATGTGGAACTTTGAAGGTAAAAGCAGCGACATCTCCATGGAGACATAGGGGCAAATTTCCCAACCAGAAAAGGATTCACAGTCCAGTCTTGGCCTTCTCTTCCATTTAGTTTCAGGCAAAATTCAAACAGAGCCGTGTAATCAGGTTTGTTTATTCCACTGACAAATAGTGTCACTCACTGCTCATGTATAATTCACCACAGAATAAAACTTTTCTCTCCTCAGATTTCCTGTTGTTAAGTGCTTTACCCGTTGTTTCTGCAGAATTCCTGTTTTATTAATATTTTTAAACCACTTTGTTGATCCACCCGTCCTTCTGAAGCTATAGGTTTAGACAGACAACTGCTCACACTAAATATTTTTACACATAACATTTTAAAAGATCCTGCTGATCTAATAATAAAGGATTCACATTATAAGACAAAGTTTAGGCTTCAGACTGATTTTAGTCCCAACAATGTGATAAAGTCGACTTATTACACAAAACCAACTCACCATTTACTCACCCAAAGTTGTATTAGGAGTGATTCATGCATCTTTAATCGGTTTACACAAAACCAACTCACCATTTACTCCCCAAAGTTGTATTAGGAGTGATTCATTATTTAATTGTTTATTTTAAAGACTATTGCCCATTAATCCATGTTTTCACCAGTACAGGCATAACCTCACTGCTCTGTACCTACTTTCTTCTCCAGTTTTATTTTGTAGGATTCGGCAGCGTCGCCATAGACTGTACAAAGGAGTGGATTATGGGACGTCCCCCATAGTGTTCGGCACCAGTCAAATGAAGCTCATGGACACTAATTAATTGTTCGTTTATGAGACCGGGACAGTGCACAATACAAAACCTTAAAAGGGGAGATGCCTTGTGCCAGGCTGTAGCACTAGAGCTCATTTCGACCTGTCGTCACTTGAGGTTTTTAGCAGCGAATTTCACAGATAATCAGAAATAAAGATTATTATTTGGAGCGGTTAATATGAACATGTTAAGCTCAAAATGACAAGTCTGACAGCAGCAGTGATGGAAAGAGGGCGACGTTTTCCCAACACAATGTGAACTAGAATTGGAGTCGATAGAGAAAAATAAGATAATGATACAAGGTCATAATTATAGCAGAATCGAGCAAATCTAATCATCCTCCCACCAAAGGACACTGGAGATCAAGATGGACCGACTGTATGTGCAGGACAGAGAGGGAATCAAACCACCACTCTTCTGTTTGGAGTAAACTGCAAGTGCTGTGTCAGATTTATCAACTGTGGAACCCTGTAAAAAGCAATGACCCAAAAGGCATTCTGTAATTCTATGACACATTTTGAGTTTTCCGTTTTGATATAATGAACTAAGAAAAGCATTTCCGTTTTGATGTTTGTGTTACGCTTTGCTTCTCCCTCTGCAAATGTTCACGTCTGTTTTTGTTTGCCTGCTGTATTTTCATATTTGTAGTGAAAGAGTGATCCTAATCTGGACTCTAGGAGATCTCTTTTGCAGAAGGCACTTGGCAGAGCGTTAGATGAATATGTGGGGCTCATATCAGGCTGAGTTGAGTTTGGAGGTTGTGATCATTTTCAATCTTTTAGTGTTCAGGTCAAATACATCTCACTTCCCCCTGTGCCTCTCCTCTCTCACAGTTGTACCATTTCCCCGAGTGCATGTTTGGTGTATTTCTCTAGAGGGAAGCCATCGCATTTTCCTCCCTCTCCTCCCTCTGTGCGATCAGGCTGCAGCTTTCAAATGCATCACTACACATCTTATAGGACTGGAGCAGCAGCTGGTTTCAAAATGAATATCAAGATATAGGATGTACGCAGAGATATTTTCTACACTACTGCGACTTGGTTTGCCTGGTAACTAAAATGAATGCTGTTTTGTGGTCGCCCACTCCAGGAGCCCCTCACCCCTATGGCCCCAGGACAGAGGGACGGGGCTCAGGTGCAGAACTGCCCACTTTGGAAGAAGCCCGGGCCCCTCATCCATCATCTGAACAACCGGTCCTGCCGAGTGTCTATTGTACTGCTGTGTTGTGTGTTTGTGCGTCAAACGAGCTGCGCATTTGTGAAAAAAAAAGTCATTCATATTTATTTTCATAATGTATCAAACTCCTTTTTAAAATAACATATATAGCCTATAATATTTCCATCCGGTCCAGTCTGTGGTTAAGTAAGAAGCACCCATCCGGTCCAGTCTGTGGTTGAGTAAGAAGCACTGTCCCCCTCTATACCCTCCAGTGTCCCCCTCTATAACCTCCAGTGTCCCCCTCTATAACCTCCAGTGTCCCCCTCACTGGTCACAGGTTGCAGCTCCTTCTAAACTCCACCACTCTCTCGTTACTCTCTCTTTGGTCTGGGCAGTGTGGAGAGTTCAGGTGGTTAGTCCTGCACTTTAAAGTCCTCAGTGAGCTGCCTGTGAGCTCCCTTCATCACTTCTCCAGATCCAGCCCACGTACAGAACTCCCCCAGCGTCATGTCAGCGTGAAGTGTGCAAACTATCAGCAGTGAGTTCTCCTAAATCCCCAGCCTCTTAAACGCCATAAAACTGATAAATATTTAGGTTTTATCCCACTAAACCAAATAACACAAACCATCTCTAATCCTGTTTTATGCACTTGTCTCCTCTTCTCAGGTTGTGGGTTAGACTCCTGATCTATATATAATGAAAATTGAGCATTTCTTAAATTAAAGTTAGTGCTGGTTTCTGTTCAGAAGAAAACCACCAGACTGTTGTCCAAAAGATGGATCACAGAGGCAGTGAGAGGAGGACTCACTTTGCACTAAGATCTTTGTCACAATCTGAGCTAATGGCAGAAAAAAAACCTACAAAATTGTTCACATAATTACAGATAATGAAGTTAACTGTTGAAGTGAACTTATTGTAGGTTCCTTGTATGAGTCAGTCTGTCAGTTTAAATTTAGATTGACATAAACCACAAGACCAAGAACAAGCTCCTCCTTTTAACAGCTTCTTTACCAAGATGAAGCCTCCAAGAAAAACTCAAATCTGTGGAGAGCCAACCCAAAATAAGAAAGAATGTTTTTAAAAGTAGAAGTCTGCTACGAGTTGGTTCGAGAGTAAAAATTATGTAACTAAGTAATTCACTTTTTCTGGGAGACGTCACATGCGAAACATAACCCACAGTTTGTGTGTTTTTAAAGGTACTTCTTAGGATTATAAATACTAGTTAGATGGAAAACATGCAAGATAGATTTTTGATTTAATAAACGTATTTCAAAATAAATTTTGATTAAAGTTTCCAGATCTGGTGTCATGGAAACTATTGTTAACTCGCTGAAGTTGTGAAATTTGTTTTCAAACTCTTCACTCCGTCTGTAGAGTTTATAGAAAATACCTGGCAGATGGTTTGAATCAAGTCTATTGTGCATTCTGAGTCAGTTTACCCTATAGTTAACATTCACAATCATTTGCCATCACCATAATGGGATTCAGAATCAATGAATGAAACTCTAATTACAACAACGGCTAAAAGAAAATGAGATATGAAGAAACACGAGTACCCACAGAATACTAAGCGTGGTTTTCTATTTAGGCTCCATGTATCGATATAGAGCCACATGGCTAAACTCTCAATGGCACCTAAAAGCCCTCGGCCCCTGTCTTAACATGCACGACACCCATTTTCCAACATATCTTTGTAAACAAGTGCATTGATCAGTTTGGTAATGCCACCTCCTTCCATTAAGAGACAGAAAAACAAGTGAGGTTTATGCTTTTATGTGACTATATTATTCCATAGAGCTGCAGTTTGGTCTGTGCTTGTCTGCATCTGCATGGCAACACATCTGAATAGAAAACATATTAGCATGACTTATAATGCAGATTTGAAACTGTATCCATGGGCAAGACACTTTTTATGCTGTGCGAGTACGTTTGAGTGAGTGTTGGTGATAATAAGAGGGGCCAGCGATTTATAAGTGACCGTTATACGCTCTGTTTTGCACTTTGGCCGACTAAATGTAGTACAAGAATAAAGTTTGAATTCATTTAGGCTTGACTGACTTGTGGTTTATTCTGAAAACTAAATCAGAACAAAACAATGGAATCAATCACGAGCAAGAAGGCCACGCTAAACAACAGATAAAAGCTGTCAGTATTTAATAGGCATTATATTGATCCAAAGAACTGCTGGCCAAGATCTTGCATTAAGATTTGGAGAAGGGTCCCATGGGTGGTGCTCTACTATTACCCACTGGTATTAACTATAGCAGCTTATTTTTAACGCATTAAACAAATAATGGCCTAACCAAACCAGACAAAGGTAATAATAGTGCTTTTCTCTATGGGGATATTCCACTTTATGACATTACGCTTGGTTTTATTCATATTCACTCCTAAAAACACGAACAGACAGATGTTTTATACCATAGACCAGAAAAGTTACACCTTAAACAGCAGGCGTAAAGTAGCCTTCATGTCTGACTAAAGAGTGGGAGAATCTGATGCAGTGGGTAAGAATAGACGGGCATAATTCACAGCATGTCAGGGGTCTTGTAAAACTTTATGATCTATGGACACTTTTTATATATGTGGATTGAAGCAAGATATCAATAACTAAAGTTTAAAAAAAGCTTCTGTCTGCCATGAAATACAGCAGCCCCGACTTCTCCATCTCGCTTGTTTTTCCCAGCAGACTGAGAAATGCACAGAGTTATGATTTACATGTCAGCTGTTCAGTGGTCAGTATTTCCATATGGGTTTTGGCTCCCTGTGTAGAAGCAAATAAAATGTGATTGCAGTTAAGAGAGATGGACGAGCGCGGTGAGGTTTAGGTGTGGACGTGGCACATGAAAGAGGAAATCAATACAGGCATCAGTCTGCGCTGTGCTCTGGCCTTCCTCCGGTCAGTTATGCCCCGGGCTCTAAACGCACACACGACCACACACACACGACCACACACACACGACCACACACACACACACACACACACACACACAAACCCACTCGACAAAACTGTGGGAGCAACACAACTGGTTAATTATTTGTCACCAGGTTTGCAGTGTAAAAATATGATCCCAATATTCTTATGTTCACTTTAAAAGAGCTGGAGTTGTGTTTTGTTTCTTTCCCACATGTTTAAGACAAACTCTGCTTATTTCACCGATTCTTCTTTCAAAATTAAAACACTCTGTTCCACCTCATGACGTCATGTGGTAAGTGAATTCTGGACAAAATTATGAGACGCCACAAAGACTAGAACAGTGTGTGACTTCAGTTCAAAACTAAATTGCACGAACGCACCAGAAGACTTCAAAAAATAGAAAAATGCATAATTTTACAGGAGGCAGTGGGAACATATGAGTCAGTGAAAATTACCGGGAGGAATGTTGAAATCAACATGTTTGACATGACACAGGGCTGATGGGAAAGTTCTGCTCTTCACTCCATGTTTACTGTTTTACTTGAGCCAGAGCGATTAAACAGGATAAGTCTGTTTGAAATGAGCAGCAGCCTGAGGTGTGGGCGGGGCTCAGAGCTCCACTGTGTTTTTAAACTCCACACTAGGGGTGGGCGATATATGGAGATTTTTAAAAAACTCGATATGGATTTGATATTGTATATATCAATATAATGCTTATATTTAATCCTGATTTGGCTTCGCTTGTTTCCTTCTCTGTTCTGCTTCGTCGCTTTTCTTTTCTTTCCCTCCGGCGCCTCAACAGGAGGAAACACAACTTGTCTCTAAATGCCCAAAATTGGTGTTAACCAAAGCTTCTGGCACCACGAACCATCTCCACCATTTACAGCTCCTTGTGCCCTGATAGGAACTTTTTTTTCCAGCCCTAATATTTTATGCAAATGAGCCATGCAGGTTTAAGTTTTGTTTCTGTGACACGTCAACAAATTAAATTGCTTGGATCCAAGTTACACTTCTCAAAATGACTAAGTAATGTATGTTTACTACTGCTACATTAGTCCAAGTTAATTTAAATTACCACTGCTCAGTTATACTCAGAGCTACACAGGCAAGGTTTCACACAGATATGAAATTATTTATCACTACTACAACTACTGCAGCTACTAAAATGAATACTACTACTTTGACAGATACTAGCTCAAGAAACACTTTTACTTCATTTGGTCAAGAGTAAAGTATCAGGTTCACCAAAGACAAAGTCGATTTTTCACTCTAAGTGTGAACACTATATTTATTCTCTGTATGACCCCAGTGAGCATCTGTTAGTAGAACAATGCTTTAGAAACCTCAGTTCCTAAAACAATATTTGATGAATACAGATGAATAAACAAATGATTGTGAGCAAGGGCACACTTAGTCCTTGCAAGTGCCTGTTCAAACCTCTCAAATGAAATGTGACGGGCTGCAGTGTTTCAGTGTTTTGTTTATGCATTTTCTTAGATTATATTAAGACTGGGTAAAGTTGGTGACAAGGAGATTGGCCGTGTCCTGTAGCTGTAGCTCATGTGAATAATTTAAACATGTTCTGAGGAGTCTTCATACAAAAAGGAGCTCTAAAAAAAACTGTCAAGAACTGAAGGTTAAGACAAGAAAAAACAACAGTGAAAGTATTGGAAAGGTTATGTCTGAAAGAATATGGCGTATAACCTCAAAAACACACGTGAAGTTGTGGTTTGTTTCATTCATACAGGTTTGAGTGACCCTTTCTAGTCTGTATAGATCTTCAAACCTCAAACTCCATTCCACCTCATGATGTCATGCAGTGGTAGTTTTCAGGTCCTTTTACCTTTAGTTCAGTAGATCTCAGGGCTTAAATCATTCAAATGATTCTCGAGAACGGTGTTTAAACACACTGGAGTACTTCCTGTATTACCTCATGACATCACAAGGTGGAACAAAGTGTTTTCCATTTGAGAGAAGAACTCAACCTTAATACGCAGGGTTTGTGTTCAGAAGAGCTTCAGGTTTGTCAGATGCAAAGGCCAACACACACTCTCACTCATTATACAACTATGCACACAACTTATATACAAATACATTCTGGGGCAAACTTAATTTACTAATTAAAAGTGGAGAAACCTCATTTTATTTTGTTTGCATCAGACTCAAACTGTTGTCTGAAGCCTCACTGGAGGATCAGAACATGTGCACTGAACCGGTGTGAAGGAACATTCACCTTGTCACACACCTGACAGGTCTGTACTACAGGAGGATGTGTTATATGTACTTTAGCATCCAGAGCCTTTTACATTCTGTTTGATTCCAGAAGAGGCTGGAAATGGACAATAGAACATAAAACACCTCAGCTCAAACTTCCAGCCAAAGCCACTCATTTGTATCACGTGTTTTAATCTCATGAGCATTCAGAACAAAATCCATCACTTCTTTTACCCAAGTTAAACATCAGTTTGGTACTTCGATTGTTGAGTCTGAGAAAATCCAGTCTGTTTCTTAGTTCTTTGTGTGTTTTTTTTCTCTCTCATTTTTACATGTAGCCAACAGAGCATGCTCCTCTCCTGCTTTATCTGTCTGTCATTCTCACCCTCTGAAATCAGGAAGAGAAAGGAAACTCCTCCACATCCACACGTCTTTGTAAAGTTTCATGGTCCTGCAGACCAGGTAAACACTTACAACACTCGTGACACTTGTGATGAAGCAGTATGAGGCAAAAACATGTAACGCAGGTAAAAACGCTGCACTTTTGAACTGGAAGAGGAAAATGTGGACTGTTCTTTGTCAATAAAAGCCTGTGATTCAGAGTGAACTTTGGAGGGTTAAAAGTCTCTCTTGTTATATTCAGGAAATCTATATTGAATAATATGTTTAATATGTTCTTAGCACAGAATCTCATAAGGTTGTTGTCCAGCTTTGTGAACATTTACCAAAAAAATGACAAAGAAATCTATGACAGTCTCTTAAAATTATGTATTTTATTTCATTTTATTTCCTCTTACATTCAAGCACAGTAAATGTGCATTTGTGTTCCCAGAAAGAACCATTCTGCAGCCAAGAAATGCCTGCATTATTTCCTGGCTGAAATTATGTTAAATGATCAGTGCCATGTTTCATTACAGCTTTGATCAAACAAATGCAGTTTTACGTTTGACAAAGCTCTCCAGTCAGTGCATCTGTTCTCAATCCAGAAGAGACTCTCATTTTCTTTCTTGTAAAATATCCAGCAATATTTTGGAGCAGTTCAAAAGACCCACATTAAACTCCAGGCGAGCTCTCCCCCAGTTCGTGAAGGATTTTACACTACATTACCTTATCATTATCATTACAAAGATATTCTTACAACACTTTTGCACTAACTGTGATGTGCATAAGGGAATAAAAAGTGGAGCTACAGGCCAAGTCATGCCCCTTTGGCCTGAGACTCTCACTCTCAAATCTTGGCACAGGAGGAGAGAAAAAACTTATCAATAAAGAGAGGAAGTCTGCCAGCTTGGAACGCCACATCCAAGTAAATTAAGTTTATTTATCCTGGGCCAGAGATCAACAGTATAGGTCTGACAGACAGGTAAATCCACCCAAAGGCCTTGTGGGTAATGGGCCAGAGTAGACAGAGCTGGAGCTGTACTTACAGAAACATCATTAACACTCTTAAATCTCCTGACTGCCTTTAAGGAGAACTGTGTACAATTAAAGCGAGTGTATAATCCGCTGTTCACTTTCACGGCCAAGACTGGTCCTGCTGTTTCTGCTTCTGCTGCTGCCCAAGGAAACGTGCACAAAGTGAAGGCGTCAGTATAAAGGCCCAATATCACACAAAATACAGTCTAGTGAGATTAAAGACATGTTAGAATGTTGTTTCCTCATCAAAACATACATAGACTTGTGTTTTGTTTCAGTCACATGTCTGAGAAATCCTTTATTATTAGTCTGCTCTGAATGTTCTGCTCCACCTTGTGATGTCATCAAGTGGTAGTTTTCAGTAGGTTCACAGGCACCTATTGCCTTCTGCTCAGCGACTGGCAATTCCAAGACTGAAATCGTCCAAATGGTTTTAGTGAAGGTGTATGGAGTTTAAGAACACAGTGGAGCACTTCCTGTACTACAACATGACATCACCAGGTGGAACAGGCTGTTTTCTGTCTGAGAGAAGATGCAGGTTTGTGTGTTA
>JACN01012516.1:0-26919 GCA_000787155.1 Scartelaos histophorus | reverse complement strand
AGGACAGATTATGGCCTAGAATGTCTCATAATGTTGAACTGTTATTCATATAAAGTTGTTCACTAGTTATTTGAAGGATACATAAAAATGCATAACAAAACAGGATGCTTTGTGTAGTAAGTTAACTATGTGTAAAGGTGAATTCTACAACTTTTCTGAGACTGAATGTCAAATGTTTCCCAACGGAGAAGTTATTGCTTTGTCTGGATATAGTTCACAGTCTGGAAATGAACCTTTCTGTCTGTATGGAGACCAAACCAGACCTAATTACAGGTCAGATCTGTGGAGAGGGAACTCCACTCAATCAGAAAACGTATTTTTCTTTGCATTTTTTAGCTATAAAACCACCTGTAATTGAATATATATAAAGTTTTTAATGTCATACTGTGGAACATTCAAGGCAGAACCATGACATATTTATAGAAACAAGTAAGCGACAGACTGCAGACCAAAAAGTTGCGCCTTTAAGGAAATAAGTGTTATTTTCTATCTCTTAAATCAGTTAATATCAGGTAATGGCAAACACGTAAAGCAAAAGAATCAATTGAAAAAGATGGATCACTATTTCGATAAAGACACAAGTAGCGTTGTAATTCTTTAGACATTTAGAATAATTTGTCAGTAGCGTCTTAGCTGACCAAATATGTGTTCATTATTTTATTTGTATTATAAAGATTTAGCTCTAGATCTAAGAGTGATTGGACAGTTTGGACATCTTTTCAACCATTAAGATGCCATTTACAAGTACTCCTTTTTATACAATACTTTTTTCTTGATAAGATTAAGTGATTTTGTCAGCCTCACCCCACTCCCCTTTTAGTCAATTAATCAATGAACACAGCATGTTTTAGTTAACCAAGAATGTCTTTAGTCATTTACACTCCTGTTTAAGTCTCCTGCACTCCTGGCACCAGACTTCAACTTGGAAAGAAAATCTACAAAGAACCAGACACATTTTTCAAAGCCAAAAACAATTTATTGTTCAAACATTTTTGGAACTCACTTACTCAATATTCTATTTCAGAAACTACAACCATGACCAGCTTGAAAAATTAAAAATAAAAACGTGATAAACATTTAACTCTGAGAGGAAAACAGCTCAGTGACACGAACCAGCACTTCACACCCGTTCACCAAACATCACACGTCTCCAGAGAAAATGAAACTCAAACCGCGATCTTCCAATATAAAACGGTCTTCACTCTTAAATCCATTACTGTAGTACTTTCAGATTTTGAGTTCTTCTCCAAGTTTTGTTACTTAAGTGAAAGATACTGGAGAGGAAAAAAAACAAAAACAAAACTCTGGTAAAAGTATCACACAAAAAAGTAATAGTATCAACAGGAAACAGAACAATTCAATTTATACATTTGAAAAGACCTGCTGAAAAGACTAATGTTCAGAATTTGAGCAAACAAAAATGTATAAATTCTGAACATTAGTCTTTTCAGCAGATCTCAATTTAAAAAAAAAAAAAAAAAAGTAGAAAGTAGAGATACCTGCTCTCAAGTATACTGTAAAAAGTATTCACTTTAAAATGTATTGAAGTAAAACACAGATACCTAAAATGAATACTTTAAAAAAGGTAACTTTGTGCAACTTTTCTGCTCATCAAATCCTTTTCTCCATGGAGATGTGCGTCACAGTTTGGTATTAAACCTTCCTGTCTTCACCAAACCAGACCAAGTCACAGCTCAGATCTGTGGAGAGGCAAGCTCTCAGTCAGAACGCCTGTTTTTCTCTGTATTTTTTAGCTATAAAACCACATGTAATTGAAAAAAAAATAAGGTAGAGTTGTTTAAAGTCATACTGTGAAACGACCTATCCAAAAACCTCCACAGAGCACTTTTAAGTACAGTACTACTTTTACTGCATTACCTTCCACTGCTATTCCCATCAGCACAAGTCAGGTTTTCCTCAGATCACATGACCTCCTGATAGATGAGCCCCCTCCACCTGTTTGAGCCGAGCTGATTACCTCTGCAGGGCTGGAATACAATTAACCACTAATAACAACAGGGGTGGCACCGTCTGCACGGCCAATCCATCACAACACAAAAGCCTCGCACATGGAAGCGGTGCCAGCAGTGCCCCTCTTTGCCCTATCATCATCTCAACAGTAACGCTCTACAATGGCGGTTTTCAAGAGTCTATTCGCCACCGTGATTGCTGTTTTGGCCTGTCATGTCCACGGCCAATGGGCACCCAGTAAAGTGCAACAACAATCCTGGGCGAGTGCAGCTCAGCATCTACTGCCCAAGAATCCGATACCCACCGAAACCGCACCACCCCCCGACAAATGCCAAGTGGAGGACGGAGCCAAGATCCACTGCGGACGCACAGATGTTTCCCCGGAGCAGTGTCGGAGCATAAACTGTTGCTATGATGGTCGGAAGTGTTACTACGGAAAAGCAGGTACAAATCTATCATGGGGAATGTGCAGTGGGGTCATTATAAGCAACAAGTACTGTGGCCGTACTTATTAAATGACCTATATCGTGCTATTTTTGGATCAAACTTATAATGTTTCCTCATCACAAAAATATCTGGAGTTGTATTTTGTTTCATTCCCTCATGTTTAACACACAAAGTCTGCATATTTGAGCTGCATTCTCCAGCTGTAAACACTGTTGCACCTCGTGATATCATGTGGTGATACAGGAAGTGCGCCACTGTGTTTTTAAACTCAAGAATTATATGGATGAATTTAGTCCAGGAATTTTCAATCTCCTCTAAACCAAAGATAAAAGGGAGCTGTTAAGCTGGAACATGACATTTTGAGTTTTGGAGATGTAGACGGACAATAAAGGATTACTCAAACATGTGAATCAAACAAAACACAACTCCAGGTTTGTTTTTTGATTTGTTTAACTGTAAAGCTGGATGAATGCAATCTGCAAGTATGTCTTTTGTGTATCAGTCAAATGTTTGGACACACCATCTCATTCAATGTTTTTTTTTTCTTACTTTCTACATTTTTGATGAATATGAAAGACATCATGCAGTAAACTAACTTCACAAAAAATGGACAAAGCAAAAGAGTGGCTACATTGTGAATTTGAATATAAAAAATGTTATTTCAACTTGTTTTGTTGCCACATAATTACAAATATCTTAAGTAAGAATGAATTTAAAAAATGAACTGGAAGTAATCAAGAAAATGTTGAATGAGATGGTGTGTCCAAACTTATGATTGGTAGTGTATAGTACTAATACTGATTGTGTATAGTAATACTAATTGATTACACTCAATTCCAAATGCAGAGGCATTTTCAGAAATCTACAAAAAGAAACTCAGTTACTGCAATTGAGTACATGTTTTGGGTGACATTGTGTATTTGTAATTAGTCCACTGTCTCGTCTTTAGTGACTCTGCAGTGCACCAGAGACGGGCAGTTTGTGGTGGTTGTGGCGAGGGACGCCACATTGCCACATATCGATGTGGATTCTGTGAGTCTGTTGGAGTCTGATCATGAGTCCTGCAGCCCGGCCGGGGTCACAGCAGCCTTCACAATTTTCCAGTTTCCAGTGAGTCAGTGTGGGACTAGAATAACAGTGAGTAGAACATCTTTCTCTCTGTAAAAATATGCACACACAGAATCACACAGTTCTCCCCAAAGATCTTGTGAAACATTTTAACTTGTGAATCAAGGTCAAAAAATGAATATAATTTTAGCAGAATGTGTAATGAAAGTGTGACTTGTTTTTATGATGTAAATGATATTAGGAACTATAGCAGAGAATATTTTCATTGGTTTTATTGCATTAAAAACCCGAGATTCATTTCAGAAGCATTAAAGGTCTTGAATTATACAGTTAAGTTATAGTATCTTTTTAATTTTACAGCTCCTTTTCCCTTCAGCTCAGTAGTGATGGGCGATTCCAAGGCTAAAGTTATCCAAATGATTCTAGTGACAGTGTATGGAGTTTAAAAACACAATGGAGCACTTCCTATATTACCGCATGACATAACAAGGTGGAACAGAGTTTAATATGCAGGGTATGGGCCCTTTTAAACAGACAAATGGATGAGACGGATGCATGAATTTGATTCTTCTGGGATATCAGGTTTAATCAATGAGAGAAGTGATATTTTGTCCTTTGTTGAATGACATTTTATTTGCGGCCCGTCCTTTTGGCTAATTAGAATCATTAAAATGTTTGGGTGCCTGGACTGAATCTAAAATCCTGATCAGAATTACCATAATGTCTCTGGAAATGTGACACACATTTTTAAAATGACCCATATTACGCTATTTTCTGATCTGTGTTATGTTTCCTCATCACAAACCTGGAGTTTTATTTCATTCACACATGTTTGAGTCCTTGTTGCAAACAGGGTTCCACCTTGTGATGTTCCATGTTAATACAGAGAGCACTCCACTGTGACTAGAATCATTTGGATAATGTCAGCCCTGGAATTGCCAATCTCTAATGAACTAAAGGTAAAAGGAGCTGTTAACTTGAAAATTACAGCTTCATGGCCTCACAAAGTGGAACAAAGCCTTTTAAGCTTTGGTAGATGTAGACAGACTAATGATAAAGGATTACTCAAACATGTGAATGAAACAAAACTCAACATTTTAACATCACTTAAAGCTCACAAGAATCCATTTTGGGTAATCTAGGACTTCTTAAATAACTCTGGGCTTGATAATCTTGCAGGAGGAAGACGGCTACATTGTTTATGAAAACCACATGTCTTCGGCGTACGAGGTGGGAATAGGGCCCAAAGGATCGATCACCAGAGACAGCCATTTTGAGTGAGTTAGGTCTCATTACACACAGAGGACATCGGGTCACATTTAATTGTCTCAAAGGACATGCTTTAGACTTCAGGCAGTGTCTCCTCTCTCCTGCTGCAATTCATTAATACTGTGCTAACCTGTTGCCCAGAAGCCAAATAAGAATGATGTATGATATTTAAACGTCCTGTTAAGAATAGAAGGGGGGCAATAAAGGAAGATTGGATGGTGAGGAACTAATGGGCCATACAGGGAATATGATGCACACTGGTCCAGTTATGAGTGTAACCTAAAGCCCAATAGCATCTTTAAGCTTGGAATCTGAAAAGCATGTCAGTTTAAAATGGATAGTGGTGAATGAAGTACTCGGTAATATCACTGGAAAAAATATACTTAAGTAAAATAATGAATGTACCTGTTTAAACATGTACTTTAAGAGTAAAAGATTTCGTGCAGATTTTGAGGTCTTTATAAGATTTCAAATGTAGTGATTTTTGATACAATTTTATTCAACAGAAATGACTGAATTGTTTTGTATATTTTAGTTGCTCAAACAATGAATGTGTTGAAAATAAACCCTTTGGCCTCAGTCTCAGTAGGACTCAGAAAAAAATAATTTCCAGTTAAAAAATGTAGTAGAGTAGAAAGTATTGATACCTGCTCTCAAATGTAGAAAAGTAAACGGTACACACTTTAATTCCAATTTAAGTATGAATAGCTCAAATTTATACTTGACAAACCTAGTAAAGTATTGTACTTATGATCTGATATGTACTTTTTGATATGTAACTTTTTACACACTGCTAAACTAGCCTAGATTTCCACTGTATTTAGGCCTGTCATAATAATTACTACATCAACTTATCATTCAATATAAAAGCTGGAACAATATTTGTGGGTACAATATTTATTTATTTATTGAACTCTATTTGCAAAATTTGAGGTTTTTGTTGTAATGCACTAAGATTTAAGCAGAAGAGGTTTGAATAAATGATTTTTATTGCTAATTATCGGTTCATTCTGTTGTATAATTGTATCAGTGATATAAAATGGTTTCAATATTATCACTGATAGTAATGTATCATGCTTCAAAATGTAACTGGCTTAACAGTACAATACAAAATGTTAAAACACTGCACATGCATGTTCAAATGTGATTCAGTGCTTAATGCCTTAATCCTCTCCTCTGCCTGCAGACTGCTGTTTCAGTGCCGCTACTCTGGCTCTGTGGCCCAGGCTGTTGTCATGGAGGTAAATGATGTCCCTGCTCCTCTCCCTGTCGCCGCCACAGGGCATCTCCGGGTGGAGCTCAGACTGGGGAATGGGCAATGTCACACAAAAGGATGTGTTGAGGGTCAGTTAAAACCCTGTGCATCTATCAGAGGGTGCCAACACCGAGAGTCACACCACTTTTCTGTTTTAGAAGTGGCAGCGTACAGTTCCTACTACTCTGCCTCAGACTACCCCGTCACCAAAGCCCTGAGGGACCCAGTCTATGTGGAAGTGCGGATGTTGGAGAGATCTGACCCCAATGTGGTCCTGACCCTGGAGCACTGCTGGGCCACGTCTGCACCCAGCCCCAACAGCCTGCCTCAGTGGGACCTCGTGCTCAACGGGTAAGGCCATGTTTTGACTAATACTAATATTTAAATTCTGCACTTAAGGGCATTACCTAGTCTCTGTGGTAGATGTGTTACTTTTACATTGCAGAGAGTTGTGTATTATTTTGTGAATGGCTGAAGCATTATGGTATAGTTGGTGAATTTTCGCATGATTTGTAGCTGTACTCAAGTAAATTAAGTGACAGGCCTGTCTTTTAGTCCATTATTTCACTAATGACACTAGGTCCACATGTTACCAAAATATACTTTTTAGGTACAAAGTTTTAACATTTGAGGAATTCCTCTTTGCAACAGGTGTCCATACTTTGAAGACCACTATCTGACCAAAATGCTGCCAGTAGATTCCTATTCTGGCCTTACTTACCCAACACATTACAAGCGATTTATTATGAAGATGTTCACATTTGTGGATCAGAACACCTATGCCCCATACCAGGACACGGTGAGTAACAAAAGGTTATCATGATTCACACATAGACTGTGTATATACATTAGCATAGCTCAAGTGCTAGCAACTGTGTTCCAAATTGGAAGTGCATAGGTGCACCTCCGGGTTCATCAACTCCGGTTCCACTTTACTTTGTATTGGGGAAAAAACATTGCTCCTCTTTCCATAATTGTTGCTGCCAGGTTTGTCATGGTTTAAAATGTTTATTACCCCACGTGATCCTGGTGTTTTTATTTCCACTGCTTTGTCTGCAAATTAATTCCTATTCTTAATCTAGAATATGCCCCATAACTGATAGCCTTAGTGAGCTTCATTTGACTGGAATCGAATGCTATGGCTAGCTGCCATCACACCCCCTTTAGTCCACTTCTTTATAGAGTCTATGGATTCACATGATGTAGCACTGCCAGTTTTAGTTCTTGCCTTTTTTAAAAGCTTGAACATTCTCCCTGACTTGCTTCAGGTGTACATCCACTGTTCTGCTGTGGTGTGTTATCCCAGCAGCACGGACTCCTGTCAGTCACAGTGCCAACGGCAAAGTGAGTACTAACCCTTTTCTTTGGACTCGTTTTGGAGGCTGGAGTTAAAATTAAGTCTTGTTCCACAGGGAGAAGTGCTGCAGCAGCAAATGTTTCCTCTAACCAGAGAAGACTGGTGTCAAGTGGGAAAGTGATCCTGACCCTCTGACCTGACCTTTTGAACCCAGTCAGAAAGAGACTCTCATTTCAATCTTCAAATTTAACACCGGACCATCCGCTGACACATGTTTTAATAATAAAGCTTGTTATAAGCTTGTACTGTACTTGTCCATGGATTCATACAGTGAAGGTCAAAATCGACCGACTTTAAAATGCTGAGGCAGTCACTTGTACCAGTAATGTAACCGGGTGTGTGCAGTGCGGATCTCTCACAAGGTTAAATTACCAGTCAATATCTGCAGTGACTGAAGTTGAGGCCTGGTGGAGGTTGGGTTTTAATTTTGGATTAGGGGTCCACATTAAAGACCTCAAGTGAAGAAGGAAATCCTCAGAGTTGTCTTGTTTTCAGGATTACCTCTGTCCAGACCTTATTTACAGCTCTGCGAGACATTGATCCTCTCCAGCCCCTGCACGACTGCATTGGGATGAGCGTCACGACTCCGGCAGACTCCACACTGCCTCGCTCTCGCACTTCTTATTTTTTGATAATGGTCCCCCTCGGCTTCCTCTGTATGTTACAACCTGCAACAGCTCGCCTCCTCGCCCCTCCTCCCTTTTTGTCCTGCGCTGTTCCCCCCCGCACGCCCCTCTGCTCATTTAGATGGGCATCACGCCGCCTCCAGATTTCTTTCTGCTCTCATGAACAGGGGGTGCGCGTGGAAAGCAGAGCAGTATGGGAGCCTGCTGCTGCTGACAGACTAGCGAAAACGGGACTATGCCGACAGGATGCTCCTCTCCCCCACAGCCCGCCCCCCCACCTGTAGGCATTTAGAAAGATACTGATACATATTCATACCATTGCTTCGTAGTGGAGTGGGGAAAAAAAAACTTGTCAAGAGGGAAATGGGTCTTGTGAGGATTTGTGTATAGCATGTTAAATGGGTTTAAAATGGGCCAATCAATTACGGACTGAAAGGAAGCCCTTAAATGTTAAAGGGGCACACGAACAAATTGGAATGTCATGGAAAAGTCAAGTTCAGTTTAAAAAGTCCTGCATAAAGAATCAGTTCTGTCCTCCCTCCAAATTTGCCTTTAGTGTTGTAAAGAAAATGTAATACTGATACGATTCAGGCTGTATTACAGGTGCATGTTAACTTTCTGCTGGGAAGTTTGTCACCTTGTTTGTTTCCACTGAGATATTGCCTCGATGTTCCACAGTAAGGCATTAAACGCATTTGTCTAGCATTTATTCATTTGCAGGTACTTTTAATTACAGGCTTGCCTCTCCACAAATCTGACCTATAACTTAGCCTCATGGTGCCAGCAGAAACATCTTCATGGAAATAAGGAAAAAAAATTATGCAATTCTACTTTTTTGTTAAACACCATTAGTCTAAATGCATGAGTTTTAAAATTGTATTAACACTGACACACTCCATGATCATACAAAACATTATGACCACCTAGATTTTATGGTGTTTTGTTAGGAAAAGTGATTTCAAACACATTTCTATCATATGCAACAACCTCTTATACCCACACCTTGTCTTTATGCTTCCTTATTTTCCTGCGTTTCACATCCCTCTACTCCCTCTATCAGGGGTTACAAAATGCCTGATTACAATGATGACACCACAGCCAGCAAACACAAAACTGCTTTATCGTTTATCAAAAATAACTTCCCGTCACAACTTCAGAGCAGTCAAAATTGTGATGCGTGAAAACAGCTGAGGCCAGACGGTGTATCCTAACCTTTTGTCATCATAAAAAGGACGCTTGGCTCGAGGCTGTGATGGCTGTCGCTCCTGCAGACCCACTATCATCACCACCAGCTGCTTCAGGCTTCAAACTCAGCCAGAGATGCAAGTCAAATGAATGTAGTCAACCTTGATTGAGCGTTCCCACTGCAAATGATAGTTTAATGTGTGACAACTACAGGCAGGAGATAAATCGGTAATTGAAAAATATTCTTATTGCTGAGATATGCAAACTTATTGAGTGCATCTGCTATAATTAGAACAATTAAAAAAGACAGCAAAAATGAGCAGGTTAAAAATAAAATGAGCAGAAACGCTGTGTAGGATTTGAAATGCTAGTCTTTGGATTAGTGGTTAATTGTTGTTTAAAGCTATATTATCACTTAATATATTGTTTTAATAATGCATGTCCAAAACCACTGACAATGCAAAATATACTCATATATGCAATTATATCTTTAAAAACTGAAATTATTCCAAGTACCCCCGGTAAGTGTGTGTGTCCATCCATCCATCTTCTCCCGCTTAATCCGGCTGGGTCGCGGGGGCAGCACGCTGCCCATTACTCTATGCACCAGACCCAGACCCTATGAACCCCTCTGCAGGTGGTGAGCCCACAGGAGGGAGGGACTCCCTGCCGGTCCCTTGTTGTACACTGTTCATAGGGTGATTGCATGTTTTTGGTTGAAGGGGGGAAATCGGAGTACCCGGAGGAAACCCATCCAGACACGGGGAGGAAACATGCAAACTCCACACAGAAAGGCCCGGGCGACCCGGGGATCGAACCCGCAACCTTCTTGCTGGGAGGCATGAGTGTTGCCACTCAGCCACCGTGCCGCTAAGTGTGTTCAGTGGTCCACATTTTTAGGTTCGAAAGGTCTACATGATTTTATAATGCGATGGATTTTAGTGTAAAATCTCTACTCCTCCTCATTAGTATATGGATCATAGCTTTCAAAATTATGTCTTGTAAAAATATCTTGCAGCTCATAAGTTTTAAGTGTCTGCATAAATGAAAGAATACAGGCAGTACCATTACACTCAAATGGCACTGGACTCATGGGTGCTGAGGACTTGCAATAACAACACTGTAACACTAAAAGAAATGTTTTTAGTGTTACCCTGTCAGTGCTACAGAGCATAAAGATTCCCAAGTGTACAAGAAAAAAAACCTGCAATTTGAATGTCATTTTTGTACCTTAGTCTTGGTATTACATAAATGAATATACAGTAGGAATGGAAGCTAGGATTTATTTTTGGCTTGCAGACTTGTTTTGGTGTGACACATCATGCAGATGCAAGAGTGGGAGAGACAAAAAATATGACTGACCAGCACAGATCCTAGCATATGTAGTGCTGTCAGTTGGATGATTTCAGCCCTGAAATTGCCCATCTCTACTGAACCCTAAACCCTGAAGGGTTAAAGGCAGCTCATAGACTATGAGGGGACGTCACCCACAGCGCTCCGCTCCACTCAAATGAAGCTCGCAATGTTAACGGTTACAGGAGCAAATTTGGAACCAGGCTCAATGTTATGAATAGGATTTTATTTGACAGACAAAAGAGTGAAACCCCCCCAAGAACACCAGGATAATGTAGAACAGGTTAATACAAATATTTTGACCAAAGTGACGAGGCTCACAGCAGCAAGTACAGAGAGAGGAGCCACAAGATCCAAGTGAAAGCCAATTGGAGCCAGAGTCAGAAGGAGCACTTCCTAATTGGAACACGGTGGCTAGCGCGCTAGTTAAGGCTATTCATATATATGTCTATGAGGTAGCTGTTAATTTGAAAACTATGTGACATCACAGGTGGAACAGAGCATCTTGAGCTTTGGAGATGTAGAAAGAGAAACCATCTACCCATTTTCTCCCACTTAATCCAGCTGGGTCACGGGGGCAGCACTGTCCATTACTCTGTGCACCAGACCCAGACCCTATGAACCCCTCTGCAGGTGGTGAGCCCACAGGAGGGAGGGACTCCCCTACGCTCCCTGATTGTAAACTGTTCATAGGGTGTTGCATGTTTTTGATTGATGGAGGAAACAGGGAGGAAACATGCAAACTCCACACAGAAAGGCCCAGGCGACCCGGGGATCAAACCCGCAACCTTCTTGCTGTGAGGCATGAGTTTTGCCACTCAGCCACCGTGGCACAAAAGAGAAAACCATTAAGGATTATTCAAAGATGTGAATGAAACAAAACACAAACACAAATGTTTGATGACATAACAACATTAAAATGGTTGAAAGCTCACATGAGTCGCTTTTGTGTAATATATATCCTTTAAAAAAATGTTTCATATATTTTAAAATACAAATTCACTAATTCTAATTAGTGGTGGGCCGTTATCGGCATTAATGTGCTGCGATAATGTGGGACTCTTATCTGGCAACATAAGAAATACTGTCACTGTTAATCTATTCTCAAAGTTGGACAGGGAGCTGGGTCTATATTAAGTGAACTATGATTTTTAAACTGACTTTCACCTTTATTGCGGATGTGTACCTCGCCAAATTGCACTGTAGAGGGCAACAAGTTTTCGAACCTGTAGCTACTGTGAAATACACAACAAACGCCACATGCCAACATGGATGCAGCTACGAAGTCGCCGGGTTTGCTTCAGGGAAAATTCATTTTTAAAAATCTTTCCAACGGAGACATCGACAAGTCTAAGGTCGTTTGCACTTTAAGCAATGCAGAATTAGTTTACTGTAGGAGATCTACCAGTCTCAAGTACCACCTAAACACAAAGCATCACTTAACGAACACTGATGCCGGGTCAAGCACTGGAACGCCAGGAAAGAGTCGCCGCCAAACTACTTTGTTTGAGTGCAGCCGAGGCGCAGCTCTATCAGACAAGCTAACTAACCTTCTTGCTCAGTGGATTGCCATGAGCTGTCGACCCATCAGCATGGTCAAGGATGATGGGCTCGAGCTTGTTCTCCTGGCGGCCACAGGTGACCCATCTTACAAACTACCAGCGAGGTGAATTATCATTAGGAGAATACATGAGCAGTATGCTGCAGAGAAAGCCGCAAAGGATAAAAAGATGGTAGAGGCGGGGTGTGTCGCACTGACCGGGACCACTGGACATCTGTCAACAACCTCGGCGTTACTGTGCACCTCAATGATGCTAGCTGGGAATTTCACTCCTTCGCTTTAGGTATGTAGTTATGTCATTTTAAATTACACAATTTAAAACTACTTAGCATGTTATTAAGACGACATCACGAATTACCAACACGTTATCTTTGTCTTAAGAAACCTCTTCTCGAGGACTTACTTGTAGTCATTACTTAGGTAGCGCACATATTCTGAATGAACCATTTGAAAATAGATTAATCTAGATTAATTAAACATTGTCAATGAGATTAATCTAGATTAAACAATTAATCTATGCCTACCATTCATTCTAATACAAAATATTTAAATTATTTATATTGAATATTTATATTGCATTCCTCATAGAAATCAATCAGTAAAAAATAACTATAAAAACATGCCCCACATAATAGGTCTCTTCACAGGAGCAGCAGTAGCAGCAGCGTCACGATGGAGGTGGTATTTCCTAATTTAAACGACCTATATCTGTCAGTCGGACCAGATCAACACGGCAAATTGAAAGTGGCAGACACTTCATGTGCATGTTTGTAGTTCACTTATATTTAACTTCACCAATAATGATCCTGCCTCCCACTGCACACACATACAGTATAGACACACACGCCCACCCAGAGCAGCTATAAGTGTCTTGTGTTGTCTCCTTTGGGCCTGTGAAAAAGCAATCTTTGGCCATCTGGAGCCCGGCACCTGACCGAGCAGCAGGTGGGGCTCTGTGGGTTAAATGAGTTGTTCACTGTAACCTGTTTACAAGCTCCTCCCACATGAACGTATGTATGTTAGTCATCTGAGACTGCACACCGGTGTACTGCTGCAGCCCACTCGCGTAACTCACTCTACTCATCACAGCGATTTTTAGAGCGCTTTGGGCAAAACATACGTAACCCTTGGCTCAGACTTTTTAGTAAAGGCTGTCTAGTGAAAAAAAGAGATTTGTCAGTCACAGTTTTTAACTACATATTCTCACTATCTACACTTACCATCAAACCTACAAGCTGTTAATATATGTTACTATTAAACATGTATCTCAATGTTTGGCTAAGGTTAATGACAGCTTAATAACAGTATGTTGCCCACACATAATAGATTCTTGTTCAGAGTCATGACCCTGTCGTAGTGCAGTAACTCACAAAGATAGAACTATGTTGACCAGAAGAAGACCAGAAGAATTTCCTTCATGCACATGTATACAATTTCAATTACAGTTCAATTACAAGCCTAAAATTATCCAAATGATTGTAGTGAAGGTGTATGGCATTTAAAAACAGAGTGAAACGCTTCTTACATTATCACATAACATCACTGAGTGGACCAGAATGTTTTCAGTTTGAGTGAAAAACTCTAAATATGCTGAATTTGTGTTAAACATGTGTGAATGAAACAAAACACAACTCCAGGCATGTTTGTGATGAGAAAAATAGCATATTATGGGCCCCTAAACTCACCAGTAGAACCGCCCAATTTACAATTTACCAGACTTCTCTAACTTAGACCAAGACACCAAATGAGATAAAAATCTTATAATCGCTGCCTTTTCCATCTCCCTCCCTGCACTTCTTATTCACACATCCGAAAGCCCATTCAAGGACAAATATACCTGTGAAACTCTAATAATTAAGACTTAACATCCTCAAACTTAACTGTCAGTTGTAATGCATATTTATGAGGGCTTTTTGTGTGGATAGATTAAGCTGTCCTCTGGGGGAATACAAGATGGATGAGCCGGACACTTAAGCCTCGGAGTACTGTATATTCGGTGGTGATTGCCTGAGCACCTTCACAGCAGGTATTGATGAGATTAGAGAGGAGGGTCTTAATGGGACTGTTGAAGTACTATAGCACTAATCTACGCAAGAGACAAAATTAAATTAGGATAGGAAGTGAAATATTTGACTTATCGTGCTGTTTACATTCCCATTAAGACTTGTATGTATGAGTCAGTGTTTGTCAGAGATGAACCCAGCAACCCTGAATCAGTGTATAGTAACTTTCAAATAACCTTGACAAAGATGGGCAAAGATACACATGTTTAACAAACAAACCCTGCACATTTAGCCTGAGGTCCACCTTGTGTTTTTACACTTTATCCACCTTCACTAGAATAATTTGGATGATTTCAGACATGGATTTTCTAATCTCTGTTGAACAAAAGATAAAAGATGTTAACTTGTGAACTACCACTTCATGACCTCCCAAGGTGAACAGAGCATTTGGAGCTTTGGAGATCGACATAATACAGGATTAAACATGTGTGAATAAAACAAAACACAAGTCCAGTTATGTTTTGGAGGAGGGAACAACATTCAAGAGTCAATATTGTGTTGGAATAGGACATTTAAGAGTCCTTTTTAATGCTGGTGTAAATATCCTGAATCCTGAATGTGTTTTGTCGACATGCAGGACTCATGGGTTAGCCCTGGTAAAGTCCTATTTTGTATTCTGGTTGTATGTGTTAGTTGTGATTGAAAGTACTATGTCAAAGAAATCTGAAATATTGCAAGCTTGAAAAAAACAATATTGAATAGTTGCAATAAGCGGGCCTGAGCATTGTATTTGCAGAGCTGCGCGGGGCTGGGGGAGGGCTTGGGGGACGGCCCTAGTGTCAGGAGTCTGAAGGATCTGGCTGTGAGAGTGGCATCTTGTCAGAAAAGGGACCAGAGACGAGAAGTAGGGTGATGTGTTTGCTGTCGGGTTGTGTTCGGCAAGACAGATTACATTAGCAACAGGTCTGAGACAAGCATCTCACACTCCGTCTATGCTATGGCAGTTTCAAATGTTTATGAATACATTTATTGATTCTTATTTTAAGTGTTGTCATCCGAGCATGTGTAATGTAATCAACAATTAGCAGAGCAAAGCCACATGCCTTCAATGATTACACTGTTCTCCTGGGAGTTTGCTTTTGATTTAGTCTGATATTCAGTCCTTTACGGCCTCACACATCACCTGCCATGACGTCTAATGTTTCTTAAGAACTAATTTGCAATCTGAAGATAATACGTGTGGATGGGTAATGACAATAGCTCACTTTATCATTATAAAACATGTCTGTGGTTCTCAGAAAGTCAAAACATGACATTTTCATTTAGAAGATGTGAAAGGTTCATGAATCATAACTGTGCTTGCTGAGCACTTGTAGTCTGCTGAGGCATAAGATCTAATCAAAAACACATTATGCCTGCCACCAGAGGGTTTAGCCTGTATCTATTTAAAATTCATATACTGTAAAGAAGATGGTACTCTACTTACTACTACTTATTTTTAGCACTACTAATACCATCACTGCATTTCTCCAGTGACGTATATTTGACGACTCAAATTTTACAACTATTACTTAAAGGTCCTATATTACAAATTGACTCTTGTGAGCTTTGAGCCATATTACAACACTGTTACCTTGTCAAAAACATACCTGGAGTTGTTTTGTTTTATTTACATATGTTTGAGTAACCGTTCATTATTGTGTCTACAATTTCAAAGCTCAAAATGCTCTGTTCCACCTTGTGATGTCATGAAGAGGTAGTTTTTCAAGTAAACAACTACCTTTTACCTTTTGTTCAATAGAGTTTGGCAATTCCAGGCCTGAAATTATCCAAATGATTCTAGTGAAGATGTATGGAGTATAAAACCCAGCAGAGCATTTGCAGTATTACCACATGACATCACACACTTTCTGTTTGAGAGAAAAATCAGCCTAAATATGCAGGATTTGTGTGAAGGAAAAAAACACAACACTGGGTATGTTTTGATGAAACAACATTATAGCATCAGATCAGAAAATGGCACAGCATGGGCTGTTTAAAAGGAGCATCCAGGCCAGGACAATTTTCTTATAAAAGACAAACTAACCTTAGGTAATATTTTCAATTCAGGTTGATTTGACTCTGCTGTTTTACCATTTCATTCATCCAAGTGGACATTTTTTCTCACTGGGAACTGTACACTTAAGACATTATCCCCAAATGAGCCTTTTATAGCCTCCATGTAGTGGGACATATAACAGTTTCTATGCTTCACCCCTTCCTCCCCCTCCATATGAGATTATACTACACACGGCATGGGCTATTTTTAGAACCAGGTGATGTGATTGCGGTTTCTGCTGCGGTGGGCCACTGTGAACATATGTGTAGGTGTGTGTGTGTGTGTGTGTGTGTGTGTGTGATAAAAAAACACACTATAACACAGTACATTTAAGCGCTGGAGCTCCCTCTGCTGTCAACGAACAGTGCTATGGGGAGTGACATGGCTCAGAAACAGCCCCGTGTGGGACAGAAGGGGCACGAGGCTGACTCAGAGGAACAGGACGCCCCAATAAGAACTTAGTGTGTGGAAAAGTGCAACATTTTCACATTCAAAAATCTATAGGAGAACTTATCTTTCTGGAGACTAACAAGAAATGCTGTTGTAGCTCAGAGGTGAAAGCAGCACTCACACTTCAAGGTTTGATATTTTACATTAATATTTGAAACAAATAATCATAAAGTATTCATAAAAAACATTTCTATTTGTTTTAATGTTATTTCCCTCCCAGAAACACCCTGAAGGCAGAACGAAAGTGCCCTTAAAAAGGTTATATTACGCTATTTTCTATGATGTTGTTTATATGTTGTTTCCTCATCAAAAACATAGTCACAACTCTAATTTTTTTGTTTGTGTTTGTTGTTTGTGTGTTTGTCTGTCTGTTTCATTCACATATTTTAAACACACAGACCCTGTAAATTTCAAACACTGTTCCACCTATATACAGGAAGTGCTCCAATGTGTTTTTTACCTCCATACACCTTCTCTGGACTCATTTGAATAATTAATCTATTAAATCTATGAATCAATTGAACAACAAGTAAAAGGTATCTGATATAGACAGACTAATAATAAAGGGTTACTCAATCAAGTGTGAATCAAACAAAACACAACTCTGAGTATACTTTTAATACAGTAACAATATTATAAAATTACTTAAAACTCTCAAGTCAATGGTTAATAGGTCACTTGGTTAATGGGCACCTCACACAACAACATATGTCACTTACATTTAAGCTATACCTGATACATTGTACTTTATACTCCTCCAATCAATCTGTCTAGTAAAGGAAAAAACTAAAATTAGAGAACTTCTTTAAAAAACTCCCAATACAGCACGCTTAAGTAAACTGAGAATGCTCATTCATTTACTGAACATCTGCACATGACACAAAACACCATTATGCTAATACCCTTCATGTTTACCATTTGAGAGTAGAAATCTATTAATCTTTAACTGCAATAGCTGCGTTCGTGAGTCTGTAAAGCCTCAGAAATCCTTGTGAAGCGTTGGAAGTGAACTGCAAACAGCACGCTCTTATTTACCATCCCAACTGGCCTGTGAGTCTTTACACCAGAAAACAAAAGAGAAAAGAACAAGCAGATCGTGCATTGGCAGGTCGACTGTTTGGTCACTCTCATTAGGAGCCAGTCTGTGTCCATTAGTGAATAAAAGACACTGTAAAATACTTTTACAGGGCTTGTGCATTTTGCTATATGCATTGGCTAATAAGGTGTGTTTTTACGCATCTGTTAAAATGTCATGACCGATATCTGCATTTGAATTGGCTCAAGGTGGGCCATACTTGAGCCCTAGTGCTATAGAAGTGACAGTCCTGCCTTATCCTGCATCACTGCATGCATATTTTTACATAGAAATGTCGCTACAGTATGGCTTTAAATATTAATAGTCCAAAGACATATAGAATAAAATAGGGGTGGGGGGCTGCAGGGTCTCACTGACAGCTCCCGTGTTTTCTGTATGATGGGGTTGTGCTGTAGTGGGCTGTGCATGTTGCGGCGGATTATGGGTAAAAGGTTGGCTGGGGTCTTCCAGGTTGGTCATGACTTTGATCCTCGCCGCAGCCAAATGGTGCCCCTCCTGTTGCTGAAAATGACAGGGGCATGTGGAGAGGAACATCTGCTCAGGCTCTGCGCCGTTTAGCCTCTGAGTGCAGCAAAGACCAAACCAAAAAGGTGAGAAGGAAAATGGCCACTTTAACCAGAACATGGAACCAACCGGAGAAGGGCTGGGTGATACGCAGACAGAATGAGATCGTAATACTTTAGAGCTCGGATCACAATCTAGACTTAAACGTTATTGATCCACAAGAGAAATTATTTGGACACAGTAACTCACATGTCACAATATATTATAATAACAAAGAACAAAGGTGCAAATAGTAGTTTTATATGATGGCAAAACTGTGACAATATGACAATTTCTTTTACTTCTTTATCACCATGCCGCAGAACCATAAAGTCACAAAAAGTATATAGCATAAAATGATCTACATACATTGGAAAAGCAGCTATTTTGCAGCTTTTGGTGACAACTTCACAGAGGGGAAATGTTCCATAAAGGACCTAGAGTGGTGCAGTGGTGAATAGTGCTGTTTTGATGCTTTGTGTGTGTAGGGGATATTCCATAGGGAGTAACATTGGCCCCATGAAAACACTGAGGGTATAAAAGTCCTTCTATGGCATTGAACATGAAAAGAAACATCCACATCAGCTTTTCTATTGTATAAATGATTCTCAAACTTTTATTTCTACAATGGAAATATTACACTACTAACAAGCAGAGCTAATCTGCATCCTCTCCTCATAAATCAACAGAAAATAATATAAAACTCTCACTGTTCAACCTTCGGGTTATGGTGCAAAGTTTGAGTAAATTTTGAAGACTGACAGTAGAAATGCATTTTTTACTCTCTCTGGCCAACCAAGACAAGTCTATAGTTCCAGACTTTTTGTGCAGTATTTATTTTCATACTGACTGCACTGGAACTAAGCAAGTCACTTAAATTTTCAGTGTATCGCTGCAACAAAATTCTTAGACCATACATGTCTATATACAGTTCAGATTATTCATTTTAAATTGGCAATTGCACAATATGTGAAAAATAAAGCATTATAAACATCTGTGTGCAGGTGACACATACTCAACCTCATGACCCTATCCAAACCTTTCTGCTGCTGAGGACAAAACTTTAAGTTCCCACAGTCTGTCAGTACTTTCCCTCTGCCTCTCCTCCCTTTGGTCACTCCATTCAACAGGGAACCCACAACCACCGAGAGCCACTGTCCCAGCATGTCTCCCCATGTTCAAATACACCAAATTAATAGTATGATCAAATTAACATTTTCTGTGTTATTTGACTAATAATACTTGTACTTTTTATTTTCAGGAATATATACAGGAATCTTAACCGTTCAAACTGTTTCTCTCCATTGCTTATGTCAAGTAAAATGTGAAATCATATTGCAAAATGGCAATACTTCATAAGCCCCGAAAGACAAAAAAAGGACATATCTGCTTTCGGTGAAGTTAATTAAACAAATTTTTCACCAAGGACTTGTTCATTACTGTGTTAATTGGTGGAAATAAGTTTGCTCTATCTTAATGTTTGTGGATTAGACAGAATCATTGCAAAATTAATGGACTGTTTTTCCTTCTTATTTGCTTTTCTAGTGCCTATCACAGCAAAAGACCGGCTTTTAAACCAGATGCCTTTCCTGACGGTACGGCACTATTGGCACAGTTCTGTTTAACTGAAGGTATGTAGCCTGCACTCTTATTGATTTAAAAGAGATAATACAATCATAACTGAACCTGGGCCAGTGCCAGAGCTTTAACACTCACACTGGTTCATGTTGTGCCTTCAGCCGCCATATTGGTGCTGCCATGACTGTAAACAAATGTAAACGTAATAAGGAAATATCATCAACTGCTCAAATATCTGCCCAAATCTTCTCTTTCCGCTGTAGTGCTGACATTTATATAACACATTACATTACAAATTTGGTTTTGTTGCGTTGAGTTATGCAGAAAATGCTAATATATGATAAGCATATGTGATTAGCATACAGGTAAAACATAATGTTAAACAGCTGAAACATGACTTGTAAGTGTCTAAAGCCTTCTGTGTGTACATTAATAGTGTTGCAAAGGTTTTCAGGTGATTTTGAGGTTTTCGTCCATCTATACCCTCTAAAAGATAATGCCAGACAATGTACTATAAGATAATTTCTGACAAAGTGAACAGAAATGGTGGCATCTTAAACATTTAGGCCTACAGTATAATATAATAATATGCAATATAAAAGTCCAAGGCTCAAAGACAATTTAACCTTCCTATCATAGGTCCTGATAAACACTCCAGTCTAACCAATGACATTTTGAGAAGTGGCATTTCAGTACAATGGCTTTGGAGGAGATGAATTGTCTATGCCGAGCTGGATTCCTTCTGGAAAACTTATCAGGCAAATCTCTTTTTATTTTTTGCATCTATCTCGTCTGTGTCATCCTCTGCTGTCATTTTTCATCACTGCCAGTGCGAAAACTCAAGAATATAAAACAAGCAACTTTAACCAATATAAATGAATAAAACCAATAGTGTGTGTGCATGTGTGTGTATATATATTGCCAATACGCTGAAGGAGTCTGCTGAATCTGCAATTACTAATCTTGTCCACTTTTACAGAGCAGTGTTGACTTTGTAGACAATCTATTCTAAATGATGAATAGGGTGTCACTTTTCTCTGAGGGCTCTTCAATATCGCCAGCATGTGCAAAAAGACACATGCTGGCCATCTATTTTTGGAAGATGTAATAGAGTTGGATCAAGCCAGTTAATGATAACGCCATTGATCTAAAGGCCCCAAAGCCGTGGGAGGGGACACGACGGCACGTTCCGAACCGAAGGGGACACCGGCTGCCATTTTACATTACTATTGATCTTTACACTTAGAGGCGCAGCGTGGCATTGATCGCCTCACAAACAAGCGCAAAGAGAACCACTCGCCGTCTCCAGGGCCCGGTGCATGCACAGACCGACTGAAGATTGCATGTCTATCTCACAAACACGTGCACTCAATGATCAGAGAGAGAGAGGGAGTATGCACGCTACTTCATACTTGACATTTAAAGTACAGAAATGAGACTGACCAAGAGGAAAGTGCTATGAGAACTGGTGGTACAAAACATACTGTGTCAAACTAAGATTTAAAATAAAATATCTGTGTTCTCTAGTGTTTACAGTTTATTTGCTGGTCTATTGCTTGTCTGCCTCTGGGTTGTTTTTAAATAATGACACAGGTCTGGAGGGACTGAACAGACTAAAAAACAAACGCATCAAGGCATATTTTGCAAGTTGGAGTCATCTTTGGTAAAATAAAAGTTTATGTCTTTGAATTGTGGACTTGGGGTTTAGTAAGCTTGCTACTGCAAATTACACACAAATAATACTAAGCATTTTAAGGTTATAAATGGCACTAGAAACCGTGCCTGTTGCAACCAGCCATATTCATGATACAGGTATGGGCAACATGGGTGTCTTACACCACCCAAGAGCATGTTTGTGATAGTTGCCTGGTCCACTTTGTCAGACCAGGTCTTAGTGGTGATGTGATGTTGCTGTCAGCCGATTTCAACAGGTTTGGAAGCTGTTTTCCCATCTCCACCAGTATCAAGACACCTCAGCTCTTCCTCTCCACACAGAGGAGCAGCGGCTCTTCTACGAACTCTTTGTGTGACTGAGGTCCTCACTCTGTCCAGCTGAAGCATGAAGACCCTGAGATACTTGAACTGTCCTAGTCCATGCCCAAGGTCCTGGTTCGGTGAGTTTAATGAGACAAGATCATCTGCAAACAGCAGAGATGAGATCCCCAAACCCAATGCCAGGGATGCCAGTGACCCAACCCACACAAGAGCATTTGAAAAACTGCTGTATCTTTCACTGTATTTATGAAAGTAGTGTTCTTCACAGCCCCACTTCCTCCCCTCTCTTACACAAATACATATTCCACAGTGAGTGGATGATTTTGGATATGAAGATTTGTCTTTGAAATTCAGGATTTTCATTTGGATTATTCCAAAATCAATACGTTTTACATGGAAATTGGCTCTGGCAAAAACCGTGGACAATCACCCTCAGCACCTCTTAAAAAAACAATTCCGCTGGAAAACCGTGGATCTGGCACTGCCTGATGCCCTCCAGACCCTACCCTGAAAACAAAGAAAACTTCATAGCAATTTATGCACCATTATCTTATACATTCTATTGCAGCCATAGCTGCCCTGGGGTAGACTGTCAGAAGGGTGACAGCCCCTGATCATCAGCCCCTCTGACCATCACCAATCACCCACTTTAAACCACACTCACTATAGGCAAGGTGGGTGAAGTTTCCAGTAAAGCCACTGCTGCCCCATGGTGGCACCTCTATTCCATGTGGTCTCCCATCGAAGTACAAACCAGGCCCAGACTTAGAGGGATCAGATGAGATTGGGCATTGATAAAGAGGATGGCCAAGTTATGCTGCTAAAACACCAATGTACTAGTGTAATCAGACACTGCTCTTTGAACAACACAGACAGCTAATCGTACATTATCCATTATTTCATAAAACTCAAGCAATTACTATTCCTCAAACTTAATTTACAAACATTCTCAGCTGGATGTTTCTATTTACTAGTTTAGCCTGATAGATTTTAATGCACTGGTAGGCAGGGGACTAGATTGAGCACACTGTACAATGAGTAATATTAGCACATTAAAACTGGTGCATTGAGCAGTTCATTTTTCCAAAAGGAGGTAAAGTATGAGGGGAAGTCTGAGGAATGAAACAGCAGTGGCAGGACGTGAGTAAAATAAAATCTGAATAGGGCTGTAATGACATTTTGCAAGCACATTAACAGCTCATTAGACAACACATGTACTGACAGCTTTGGGCTTGCATATACAGTCCTCTAGAGCACAAGCAATGCATCTGAGAGACTGGTGCAAAATCTACAGATAAAAAGAGACAGAGAGGAGTGATGCAACACCTGTAGCTCAAATGAAAGAAAGATACATTTTTTGTCAAGGCGATTGCAGCATTGAGCATGACATTATAATTCACATACAAATCTCAGACTTCTTGAACTCACCAAAGTTTGCTGATACTGAAGCTGCTTGCTCTCCTCGCTTTTGCCCTTCATCGCAACTATATATCCTCAAAGCTGACCGGGCCACGTGAAGACTGCGGGGTGACGTAGCAATTCGGACATGTTTTTTTTTTCTTTTTTCTTCCTCTCAACACTAGCGGCGGTGCAGGATGCGGAGCTGCCCTGCAAAGACCGTCCCCCTCTGCATGTGTCTCGTGTGGAGCAGAGCAGAGAAGCAGCTGGCTCTGGATGGTGCGGTGCTTTTGATGCGGTGCCGTTGTACCGGTTAGGTCTGACTGCAAGAAGTGCTCCCTCCACCCCCCTCCCACTCAGACCTCGATGATGTTGTAGATTTGAGTTGTGTGTTCTTGTGTGTTTGTGGTTGTATGAGTTCAGACGTGATTGGATTTTTTTTTTTTTTTTTTCTGTGATAAAATGATAGCTCTTAGCTGTCCTCTGCTCCTGATTTGAGTCATCTCTGGAAGAGTGATGACTAATTCGGCAGGGAGAGGTTTGAGCAAAGCATGTGTAGCTTGTGATTTAAAGTTATTTTACACTGATATCATAATATCTGCAGCAGAAACCATTTTAGTGTTATTTCTATTTTCAGCTGATGGTAATCGTTTTAAAATAGCTTTTCTGGTAGGTCTGGCAATTTCCTGTCCCTGTGGATTTTAAAGTATAGCCAGAAATGTTTTACAGTATGTCTTTAAAACATAGCTATTTCCAAGAAGACAAGCCGATGATACCATTAGGTCAAGTCTAAGGTCAGATCTGAAGAGGCAAGCAGGAATTCATGGTTCTCTCTATAGCTGTTTTTTCCTTTGTTTTACAAGGTACATTTAAACAGCAACTCTAACTCACAATTTGGTGATTTAATAAATGCAAGGCAGGTAAGTTTAATACAATATTGTGTAAGACAGCAGGTGACAGCCCCCCCTCCACCCCACCTTAACCAAAAGAGTTAGATACATAGTGCATCTTTAATCTCTGCATCATCATTTGCTTCACAGTGGATCTGGTGGTAAAGTGCCATGTCAGCAACTTGTGCCTCCAACATAACTTAACCTAACTGTATAAAACTGAAAACATACCAGAATTTTATTTTTAACCCTAAGGTTGATTGCAGGTAAGCTGCATGACGTCACCTTTGTGGTCCTATGTAACATGGCTAAAGAAGCTGGAGCACACAGGGCTTCACTTCTCTGTGCCTCAAAGACGCCTTACAGAGCATTATTCATCCACTCCACACCCGGTGATGATAAACTACTGTTGTAGCTACAGCTGCCGTGAGGCAGATTGACAGAAGCAAGACTGCCAATCTGCTCCGACCACCGACCACCATCACTCACACAAACACTACTTTCATGCTAGGCAGGGTGAAGTGCCTTGCCTAAGGCAGTTTATGTGCAACTGGCACCCCACTGTGACACCTGGAATCCCCAGTGGTCTCCCATCTAAGTACTAACCAGCTTAACTTCTGAGATCTGACAGGAGATCTGACAAGATCAGGCTATGACAGGCCGGTATGGCCACCATTCTTCTGGGCTGTCAAGGATTGTTTCTCTGCAGAAACAATGGACTGGCCATTATTTTAACTCAAAGCAGGTTTGACACTGTAATAAACTATACAGATTTCAGAAAAAATCACTGTTTTCACCATGCTTTTCAAAACTAAGATAGCCGACATTAGCAGCAGCTGTTTCCTGCACTCGTGTAATGATAAAAAAATAAAAAAATAAAATTATAGTGCATCTGCTATTAGCCAAAGCATTATATAAAGGAATGTTAAAATGGAGCGTAGAGGTGCAGGGAAGTTAAAAAAAAACAGTTGTAGTAAAAAGTAGTTTTGTGTTTAGTCTAGCTTTAGCCATGTCTCACAACAAACTCGCATGTCTCACAACAAACTCTTTTTTGTGAATTGTGAGATTGGGCATATGATTTAAAAGTATCATTCAGGGACAATTTAGATTTTATTCATTAAGAAATCATTTGTTATATTCATGTAGCAGGCCCGTGCTCGTAGACTCACCCAAATCACCCAAATCGTGCCCAAGCCCTCTCTGTGGTACCAGAGCCTATCCAAATGATAGACTATGCCAGTACGCTCTGTAGCAAACCCATAAAAATGAGTCTGACAGTGCTTAGTTTGAATGTACAGTCAGAGAGAGCTGCCCATTCATTTTCTTCATTTCAATTACTGTTGCCAAACCAACGCAAGGATATATTGGGGAAAAGAAACAAACTTGAAACATTAGCATGAGGTGTGAACTAAGGCAAGGCACACAGAGGGGAATTTGCCCTCTACATTTGCCCCATCGTCACAGCCATTGAGGCAATCTGTTAGGAGCAGTGGGACCTGGTGAGGTTTGGTCAGGAGTCTGGACTATCTCAGCAGGAGGATATTACTGAGTGCCCAAAGGAACTTCACTCAGCCATGGGGTAAAAAACATGCAAACTCTGCACAGAAAGCCCCCGTGCCGCCCAAAAAATAAAAAAGGGCCCTTCAAGCTAGAAGGTGCAATAGTCAGTCAGCCACCATATTACAGAAGTATGTTTGCACCACCAGGTAAACCACAAAAAGGTAACATAATATTAATGCATTAATATAAATCTGTTTTCCCCTGTGGCCAAGAATTCAATATCCCAGATACATTAGGTGCTGGACACAGTGGGCAGGTCTGCTCCCGCTCACATTCACTGTGGGCATTTAGTCTATTTTTGATGCTGAGAGAAAACTGACAGAACAGTGATGGACACTAAACTCATTTGGCCAGACTCTCTCTATTCATATGCTGTGGGACAAAATTTGAACTTCTCTGCCAACACGCACCCTCTATGAACTCTAAACCAGCGCCGTGTTTTATAATATTATATTGTGGTGAGTAACAGAGTCCAACTAACTTTACGCTAAGGCTACACTTAAAAATGCTATATTATGCAAAATGTATTCTTCTAAGCTTTAAGCCTTGTTATAATGTTGCTAGCTCATCAAGAGTTGTTTTATTTCATTCACACATGTTTGAGTAACCCTTTATTATTAGCCCGTCCACAGCTCCAAAGCTCTAAATGCTTTGGTCCACCTCGTGATCTCATGAAGCAATACTTAAGAGACACCGTTTACCTTTAGTTCAGTAGAGACGGGAAATTTCAGGGCTGAAATTATCCAAATGATTCTAGTACAGGTGTATGGGTACACAGTGAAGTACTTTGTGTATTACCACATGACATCACAAGGTGGAACAGAGAGAGAGAGTAAAACACAGTCTAAATAACAAAACACAAATCTGGGTTTGATGAGATAACAACATTATAACATAGATCAGAAAATAGCATAATATGGGCCCTTTAAAGAGACAGACCACAACAATGCAACAGACACTCGTGATATATATAAACCAAATGTATGCGTTTATATTAGTTGAGCATAGTCCCTGCACCAAACACTGGACAGTGAGTGTAATCTGAAACCTGCCTCCAGCACCGTTCTGTATAAAGATGACAGTAATAATCACTGCATTCGCTTTACGGAAATAAATTCTGTGGGCATCTGCTAAATAATAGATCATTAAGCTGTTTATGTGGTAAACAGCACTTCACTGTACTGTGCTAGGAGGTCAGTTTATCTGGAAAAGTAAT
>KN493646.1:0-12026 GCA_000787155.1 Scartelaos histophorus | reverse complement strand
TCAGTTACGAGTTACGTCAAAAGCTGCATTTTCATTTTATTTCTGCATATAACATGAGTTGAGTGAACCATTTCAGAGTTACAGAGTTTAAGTTGAATTTAAATGTTTCCAGACAGCATTGTTTTATTCTAAGTATAACAGATTTTTCTAGTTAAAGTATCCAACCGATGTAAAGTCATTTGAAATGCACAAAGCAAAGGAAGTTTATGAAGTTACACATTTTTTATGCTTTTTAAAAACATATATATATCTTTTAGTATATATCTTTTTACTTCAAATATTTTTGTACAAGTAATGGTCCTTTAGCAAGTTTTTACTGTTTAAAAAATGTGGAAAAAACATAAGTAATTCATTTTAAACAGTTTGCAGTAGTCCAAACTTATTTCTCATTTACTTTCTACATTCAGAGTATCCTAAGTTTTCACCATGATGAGTTATTACAAATTTCACAACTCTCAAACACCAGTGCAGAGTAGTGCAGTGCAGCAACTAGCATGCTATGGCGCACTTCCTGATGATCAAACAACAAAATTTTTCCAGTTACATATAGAAAACTTGCAGCAGCTATAATTTATCTGTAATGGGGCAAGACATGTTTGGGTTTTTTGGGGGGGGTGGGAATCTAGTACTGTACATTTAATATTTGTATCTAAATAATTTGCTTTAGATGAACATAAAATAATTTAAAAAGGTGACATTATATATTTAAACTGGGTCAACGTTGCATTTTTGTAGTGCAGCGGGCTTAAAAAGTAGGTTGATTAAAAACTATATCTTATCAGTAAGTAAAGAGTAAGAGGATTTCTCAAAGCCACTTATAAGAAGGAAGAAAAATGTTTGATAAATTCTTGAGTAGACTTTTTGGACAATGGTCTTTTTGACTGTTGGATTATATGTAACCTTCTCAGGACTCGGTGTAGAATCTTAAACCTGGAACATGCTTCTCAGACTTGATCCCGGGCGTGTGACTTATTTCAGACTCGTGTTCTGTCTCAAACTGGTCTTAAACTACTCAGGCATGTGAGAATGAAACTAAACGCAACTCCGGGTATGTTTATGAGGAGCTAACAACAATTTAACAGGATTTAAAGCTGCACTATGTAACTTCTTCTTCATCTTGTCTCCATGAAGATGTTATTTCTTTGCAGGGAATGTTCCACAGTAGAGCATTAAACACATCCGACTTGCATTTATTCAATTCCATGAGTATTATAGCTCAAAAATACATTATAACACAAATTACATGAACTTCCTCCATTGTGATAAGTTTATTTCCATACTGTGAAATAATCGAGGCAAATCAGTCACATCTCCATGGAGACAAGCAGGTTTCACAGTGCGTCTTTAAAGCACAGGAGTTAATTTAGCAGAACGTAACCTATAATTACAAAATGTACAATTTTTAGAAGATGGTAAGACAGTAAATAACTAATAACTTTGGACATTTTGTAAAGTTAAACGAGATGGACAAGATAACTTAAAGAATAAATATATAATATAATTTGGCTTTTAATACATAGGCTAGTTAAAAAAGAAATAGTAGAAAATTATGATTCAAATATTCAAAGTGAAGAGAAAGAAAAAATATGCACGAATAAGAAGTGTAGAATAAGAAATGCAGAATAAAGTGGCACTGTGAGTTAAGTCTTGTGGTATGTTACTAACTAAAAGTAGTAGTAATAGTAGTAGGTGTCAAGAAGTATACCTAGATTATGTATTATAGAAGCTGTAGTAGTAATAGCAGCATCAGAAAAAAAAAAAAAAAGAATGATCCTGGTTTAGGCCAGATATAGGCTTGGTTTGGTCCTGTTATAGACCTGGTTTAGTTCCGATTTAGTCTCATTTTTAATTTGCTGTGTGAGTGAATACAGTGAATTAGTAACATATAATGATAATGCAAAAGTTCTATCTATCTTTCATGTAGACTCACTTGCTTGTCTCCATGGCGATTGTTAAGTTTTATGCCATACTGTGGAACATTCCAGGCCCAACAACACCATCTCCATGGAGAATAGTGTGTTAAGCATTCACCCACTAACCAAAGGATCATCAGTTCACCAATATCTCTAAGTAAAGCTCTTCACCCACATTACCTTTAGTCCAGACATAACATTTAAACAAGAAACACCTTTTAATCCAGGATGTTTATGACGCAACTGGTTCGCTATGGCAACCCCCAATCAACTAAAAGGGATTACTCAAAATCTCATGATACACAGATACTTCGTTAACAAGAAGCAAGGGAAATTTGTCCTTTGTGGGTCAGTATTTTTTATTACTGGGTTTTCAGATCACAACATTCAAATGGCCAATCCTTTGTAATACAGGTGGGGAAGCTAAAATTAATATTGTTAAAGGTTCTATAATATCCAAAATGGAATCTTGTGAGCTTTAAGTCATGTTATAATGTTGTTACCTCATCAAAAACATACATTTTGTTTCATTCGCACATGTTTGAGCAATTCTGCATTTTTAGTCTGTCTTTGTCTTCAAAACTCTAAAACAGTTTGCAATATGCTAATTATTCACTTTGATGAGTTTATAAGCACTTTTCCCAACTTTCAGAGCAGAATTATTGCATAACTGTAATGCTAACATCACATCAGGTTTAAAAAGTAACATTGAAACCTGAACCTGAACAACTAGCATACAAACCAAACCGTGCATTTCCTGATTCTAAGAGTTGTATTTTAGTTTAGTTTAAATTTTGCGCAAAAAAAGAAATAATAATAAAATACATACAGATATATACGCGTATATGGACAGGACAAATTTTGCGCAAAAATAAAATAAAATACATACAGTTATATACGTGTACTTGGACAGGACAAATTCTGCGCAAAAATAAAAACAAAATAAAATACATACAAATATATACACGTACTTGGATAGGACAAATTCTGCGCAAAAAAATAAATAAAATTAAAATACATATATACATGCACTTGGGCAGGACAAATTATGCACAAAAAATAAATAAAAATAAAATACATACAGATATATACACATACTTGGACAGGTCAAATTCTGCTCAAAAATAAAATAAAATACATACAAATATATAGACGTACTTGGACAGGACAAATTCTGCGCAAAAAAATAAATACAAATAAAATACATACAAATATATAGACGTACTTGGACATGACAAATTCTGCGCAAAAAATTAATAAAAATAAAATACATACAAATATATACACGTGGGCAGGACAAATTATGCTCAAAAAAATAAATAAAAATAAAATACATACAAATATATACATGCACTTGGACAGGACAAATTCTGCGCATAAAAATAAATAAAAATAAAATACATATATACATGCCCTTGGGCAGTACAAATTCTGCGCAAAAAAAATGAATAAAAATAAAATACATACAAATATATATACATACTTGGACAGGACAAAAAAAAAAAAATACAAAAGTACAATATTAGTACACCGGCCCAACACAATGCACATGCTAACTTATCAATGCTAATTCATTTCTTCTTCTTCTTACAGTTCAACCCTAACACTCCCCTCAAGACTCTACTTATCTGCTGGGGCCCCTATGGCATCCTGGCCTTCTACGCTGCTATCGAGAACGCAACTCTGGTCTCCCCCAAGCTAAGAATGGTAAGCCCCACCTCCACCACCATCTCCACCCCAAAACGGTCTCTTCTACTAACTACTATTTTCTTCTTCTACCTCAGATGGCTCCTATCCTGGCCAAGACCTCTCCGACCATCAACGCTTTCCTGTATGCTTTGGGCAACGAGAACTACAGAGGGGGCATCTGGTATTTTCTCACCGGAGAGAAGATTGAAGTGCCTCAAATTGAGAACAAGTCCAAATAAACTAAGCATGTCCTAAGTTAAAAATCTGCTCATTGTCCTGGTTTCTCCAAGGTACCTTCTGTAGATGTATTTTGTTGTGCATGTGTAGTAGAAAGTCATTGGTTTCTACCGTTTGAAATGTTAGCGAAAATGAGAAACGCGGTATTTTACACAAGGAATGATAATGCACAATGTGGGAAAAAAGATTTAGCACAAAATTATTATTAAAATGTTGAATTGTTAAAGTAACTAAATTATACAAGCCAAACAAATTAAAAGGTCCATCTTACTCTATTTTCAGATCTGTTATAATGTTGTTTCCTCATCACAAACATACCTGGTGTTATGTTTGTACTCCACACACCTACACACTGTTATAATGTTGTTTCCTGGAGTTATGCTTGTTCTCCACACACCTCCACTAGGATTATTTGGATTATTTCAGACCTGGAATTGCCAGTCTCTACTAAACCACATTGTGACATCACAAGGTGGAACAGAATTTAGAGATGTAGACAGACTAATAATTCAGGGTTACTCAAAGATGTGTGAATGAAACAAAACACAACTCCGGGTATGTACCAGTACAAAATTCAGATATCCAACATTCCTCATAGTAAATAACAAATAACTTTTTGGTAAATTTGGGAAAAAATAATAATATGATTTTGGGATTCAGAAGATAACCTAATGTATGGATACATATTTTGATGTCACATTGTGAGTGCATAGAGTGGTAAAAGCAGAGAGAACTACATAACCCATGATCCTTTGCTCTGTTTTAATCTGATATAACTGTCCTGTTATCAAATGCATTTTCAGTATTTAAAAATGATAATAATTAGTGCATCCTAATTTGGACAGATTAGGTATCCAGTCTATGACATTTATATCTTAAAAAAAGAAACAGTAGGAAGCTATGACTCAAACATTCAAAATGGAAAGAAAGAAAAAATATGCGGTGTAAAATTAAGTCAGTTAAGTCTTCACGCACCAACCAGAGGGTCACCAGTTCAAATCTACTCTAGTGTTTCAAAAAGACACATAGTTATAAAAATCTAAAATAGATTCTTTAAAGTGATGTCAGTTTCTCTGGTATAGTCAAGAAAAACTGGTGTAAGGCACATTTTAAACTTTCCATTGAAAAACAATAGTCTTACAACACACTCGAGTTTATGGTTCAATTCTTAAATTCTTGTATACATTAATGAAACAGGGTATTTTAATGTGACACACCAACACAGAGATCAACCAGAGCTAACCACACACCAACGAGATGTCTAACACTAATGATGTCACTACGCTGCTTTAAATAGTCCCAGTTTGTGAATTCTCGTAACATTTCATTTGTCTAACATTGACTATAATGCAAAATATTTATTGCAAATGGCGCAGTTATAATTATATTTTAGTCATCCCAAACCATAATGAAAAATGATAGAGAGCTGTTTAAAAGAGTTGACAGTAAACTCAAGTAGGAGTGGACAATATGCAAAAATATACATGACAGTTTTGCTCATGGTTTTATCATACTCTTAATTTATGTGCACCTTCACTGTGATTGGTCGAATCCACCCGTCAATCACTCAGAGCATCACAGAGGTTGACCAATAGGAGGAGATAAAAGTTGAGTTTGACCATAGAGCAGCTTTGAACTCACCTTAATGTTCTGAATGTTATTATGTATGAAAAACCACATATTAAGATATCACCAAAATAACATCAGATCACAAGTTCTGGCAACAGTTAATCACGGTTCTATATCACTACGCTGTGAACATCAACATAGGGACTTGCTTCACCCATAGAGTTTATATAAATGGACCTAGCTAACCCTGCTAGCTGACGCATTCCAAAGAGGAAGTGGGAACATTCCTAATTTAATCTAATTTGGCTCCAATTCACTTTGTCAGGCATTTTAATCTTAAAATGTTCATACAATCCCACTCTACATGGTCCTGGTGTTTTATTTAGATATTTTATGAATAAACTAATTCCTAGCTGTAATATAAAACTCGCCTCCAAATTGCCCCTATAACCGCTAGCATTGTGAGCTTCATTTGACTTGAACTATTACTGATCCAACCATATCTTTAGTGTTAAATAACTACATTGCTAAAGGGCACATGTATTAACAATCACATTATCTATTACACTAATTAACGTGAATTCTAGACCCTTCTTAGACCCTAAAGGCAGCCATCTGATCTCAACATCATCTGTTTCCACTGCTCAGTGCTTGGGGCTAGTAACATTAGCCACTTTTAGCATTGCCCACCTCTCCTCTCACTGCCACGTTTTTATTAGCATGTGAGCTAAAATCATGAGTGCATTTACAGCTACTAACTAATGCTAATGCTAGCAAGTAAGAGCAAAAAATGTGCTAATCCCATGAACAAAAGTGCTGTTCTTGGATTTGTTCACCCCCAAACAACAAGCTACAGATTAGCATAAGCGGTGGATTAATTAGCTTTGAGACGGAAATGCCACGGAAATGTCACTTTAGAACACATACATCATGACATTTGCGAGGCTTTTAGATTCAGTTGGAGATAAACACATTAGCTAATTTCAAAGTAGGACACTGTGTGAGGAATGCTGACAAATGGGTAGCTTAGTGACATTATCCCAGCACACACTTATGCTAATGGAGCTGCAGCTATTTTGTGATCTGTGTTATAATGTTTCCTTACTAAAACATACCTGGAGTTGAGTTTTGTTTCATTCATATGTTTAGCACAGAAAACCTGCATATTAACGCTGAACAGAATTACACCTAAGCTAAAGCTGCAAGTAGGTGCTAACTTGAAAACTACCGCTTCATGACATCACAAGGTGGAACAGAGCATTTTGAGCTTTGGAGATGTAGACAGACTAATAATACAGGATTACTCAACAACATGTGAATGAAACAAACACAACTGCAGGTATGTTTTCGGAGAGGTAACATTATAACAGGGCTTAAAGCTCATTAGAGTCAATTTTGCGTAATATAAGACCTTTAAGACTTCATAAGCCGAGTTGTTGCTAGTAATTATACAGTTTTGTTTTGCCATTGCTCCCGTCTACTTCTCCACGTTGCTCATAATCTAAAGATAGCAGTAGTAAAGTCAGTAGCCTAATAGAATCTTTATTTTTGTACTTCACTCACGATTCTGATACACTCTAAAATATTATAATAGTAGCTTTTGCCAGTGTTTAAGTATGAAAAACTTAATGGAGGGTAGCTAGAAGAGATACACCTTTAAAACCCTTTAAAAGTGCACTGTGTAACTTTTCAGATGGAAGGTCTGCAACTCTCTTGTCTCCAGATGTAAACGCTTTGCTTGGAATGTTCCACAATATGACATTTCCATTGATACAAGCAGGAGACATAAGCCTGGGCAGGTTCAGATATGCTAACACTGCTCACATAGTAATTCAAGGTATTTAAACACATGGAATTCAATATTTGCCAGTTTAATGCTATACTGTGGAACATTCCAAGCATTAACATCTCTAGTGCTATTGCCGGGGTCTCCATGGATCTTCCACCAGATTAGTTCAGATCAATGCTGCGTGTGCTTTGCCAAACTACTGCTGCTGCGTGTCTTGACTTGAAGTGTAAATCTAAACCAGCAAACCCCCGTCCACCCAGTCCTGTTGTGTTATGTGACCAACCCAAGCACAATAAAGTTCTCTTATTTTGCTCAAACTGTTATCAGGATGTCATATGTCTCTGTATATGTTGCTTTTTGACAGATGTGATTTGAAAAACTGTATTTTGAAATTGTCCTGGATTGTAAATTATCAGATGAATATAAATTATAAATAAAGATTTTGAGATTTCAGCTATTTCTTTTTATTCATGTCTATAGCCTACTACACTACTTAAAACATTTTTTTAAAGCTAACTGAGTCTTGGGCATCATTGGTAGCCTATATAACGTCACCTTCCTAAAATAATCGCCTAAGTCACTTATTGACTAAGTTTACTTTGCCATAATTTCAATTTTGGGGGGAGTTTTTTGTGTTTCCTGAAAAAACGGGAAAAAATGACATGCAATTATTTTAGGAAGCTGTCGATAACAAAGTACAAAAGTAAATTTGTAGATACTTGTTACTTTTACTTCACCTTGCTAAAATGTATCTGTACCTTCCACTACATTACAAAGTAAAAAGTACTTTTCTCTGTGGTTTGAGACCTGTAAATGGCTGTGACTTATGTTTAGCACATTCATAGTTTGAGGGAAAAAAAAGCAGAAACATTTAAGGGTTAGGGTTAGTAAGGTAATACAATAGCTTAAAAGCAGCACAATTCTTTTTAGTACACTAAATTTAAAAGAAAAAAAACATATATATAGTTAGATATAGTTTTCCTTTTAACTCTTAAAGGACAAGGGTATTTCAATACTTTTACTTCAGTAGATTTTTGTGATACTTTTGCTTGAGTATTTGTTTGCTCCTCTATCTCTAAGTAACAAAATTCAGTACTTCATCTGTCATTGTTGGACAGAGGTTGAAAAAAACGACAGAAAAAGCCTGAAAATCTGATCATAAAACGTAGTGGTTCATTTTGATATAATGGCAGAATTAAATGACTAAATATCTCAGTGAGTAAGATCCGTTCATATGAGTCACTGTTACACCCAATACTTCTGAAAGAATAAACAACAGAAAACACACTTGCTGAAGCATTTTACCATCAATTTTCCAATTATTTTTATGTCCTATCATCTCCATTCTTACAACAGCTGTGTAGCCTGACTCCAGTCTTAGTTTACTTTCACCGCCCTGGAAAATACTGAACTTTTTGTTTACTTCATGTTGAGCTTGGAATACATCAAGATCCTGTTTTAGCCAAATCCATCATGTTTGTGTAAACCAGCACAAAACATCCTTAGAGATTTAACGATGTCAGAAAAATAACTAAAAAAGTCATGGAACTCGCTGCTGGGTCACTACAGGTGAAAACATGTATCACACTATTGTCAGAATCCTTTTGGACACTAAGTTTAGTTTCACATATGTTACGACCCAGCTCGGCTCGGGTGTGGGAAGTAACAAAAAACACCAAGATGGAAAATTGAATAAATAAGTAAGGTTTAATTAACAGGTGTGTAAAAAGTTTAACTTAACAAAACATGGTAAAATATGTCCATAACTAAACCAAGTTAAGAAACAACACAACAGATTTAACATAAAACAAGTTTTGTGCTAAAACGGGTCACGTGAGTTCCCAAAACGAGTGATTAACTAAGGGACACAAAAATAAACCAAAACCACAAATGTCCCAAAGAAAACCACAAACCCACAAACAGAATCGAACCAAATCAAAAGGCACAAAACTGAACAACTAAACAAAAACGAGTGTCTCAACCACACAGAAGTCACAGACTAACACAAATACAAAGTGACAGAACCAAATGAGACACAATGGCAGACTGGCCACAAAGGCCACAGCCCCGAACAGGAGCTGTGATCTTCTTAAATAGGGGGAGGAGGCTGGAGGCGGGGCCAGGTGAAGAGATGCTCCACCAATCAGGGACCAGGGCTCAGGCAGCAGGAACAAAATGGCAGCAAAACACAAAAAATTACAAACTGAAGGCCTGGGGCCGTAACAACATAAGGCTAAATGAAATTCTTTAAGGTACGACAACCCAATCCCAGCTCTACGCAGAGCCAGTAGGACATTACATCGTCAATATGGGTAAATGGTCACATTTTTATTCAGCACTTTTCCACTTTTAAGGAACTCAAAGTGCCTTCAGTCAAGGAACCGCTCACTCATTCACACACACATTCATACACCAGCGCACACAGAAACTGAAGGGTCGTCTTTTTTATGTTGAGAGCAGGAATCCATCCGCCAACCTCACATAAGCATAATAACAGCGCTCACGCTCAGCTCCCCACATGTATCGGAGTGATTACATGTCACTGGGATAAAACACTATGGGATAAAACACTACGGGGACCTCAGATGGTGTTTTAAGCTGATTACAGACTCATGTTTTCCACAGTTGCTTGATTATTCACCGCACTGATCACTGGTGACACATGTAAACAACACTTACGCCAACTAAACCATTCATCAGCAGTAGTAGTAGTAGTAGTAGTAGTAGTAGTAGTAGTAGTAGTAGTAGTGAGCTGTTACCCAACTACTTGCAGTGATCCAAAATGATTCCTGTCTTTTTTACCGCCTTCCTGGCATCCTAATTACTCAACGCAATGATTTAATAAGACAAATTTCAGAGGTCTGAGTAGTTTTGCCATTATGGTAATCCCAACAACAACTAGCATGCTACTATAGAGATAATGCTTTATAATTAGATACACACAGCACAAAGTAATTTAATTTGAACTAAGAACTGCTTTTAATGTCCCTCCACAATGGCAAAAAAAATAAAATAAAAAAAAAGTTACATCATTATAGACATTTTAGGTGCTGCGTTTAATATGATTAGTGGGTTATTTGAGGATACAGATAAACCTTTGCCAATTAATCCTGTTTCCTGTCAGAGAGAGTTACATTAAAAGTGCATTGTGTAACTTTTCTAGTGGAGTACTTCAAATTCCTTCTGCCTGGAGAATGAGAATGTTTCACAGTTTGGACTTAAACTTTTCTATCTTTGCGGAGACCAAACGAATATTAACTATAAATGCAGTTTCCATCAGGCTCGTCGACAGAAATTTGGGGGCCCAGGGCAAAAAGTGAGACATGGGCCCCTCTGTAATACAAATTTACAAGAAAAGAGTCTAATTCTCGGCTCATAAGTCCCTGGTCCCCACTGCTTTCCATCACCGCTGACGTGAGCAGACACTACTTTATTTAAAATACATCGGCATAAGATTAACATTACGGATTATTTTTCAACCAAATCCCAAATTTCTGGCAGCCAAATGCAGCTTTTTCTTTATCAGATCATAGTCCGGTACAGTTGAACATATTCTGGTACTTAGAGATGACCAAGGATTACGTCTGGTTCACCAATCAAGATTTGTGTTTTTTCTGAGCGGATTACGGAGAAATATGAAGAGGCAGAAGGGCAAAAACAGCAAGGCTCATCCCAAAATGTCACCGGAATATTTAGAATTCCAGAGTGGAGGTAAAATGTAGACTAAAAATGTCAATATTTAAAGGATTACGCTGTTTTCTGATCTGTTATTACTAAGTTTCCTCATCAAAAAACTGTTTAACACACAAATCCTACATCTTTAGGTAGGTTATCTCACAAATGGAAGAGTATGTTCCACCTTGTGATGTCATGTGGTGATACAGGAAGTGCTCCACAGTGTTTTTAAACTCCATACATCTTCACTAGATGATGATTTCAGACCTGGAATTGGTGAAAAGATGAAGACAGACTAATAATCCAGGACTAGTCAAACGTGTGAATGAAACAAACATATCTCCAGGTATGTTTTTGATGATGTAACATTATTGTAACATGGCTGACAGCTCACAGTTGTGGATAATATAGAACCTTTAATCAGATCTAACCATAGACTGTATAAAAAAGTGGACTAAGCGAGTGTGACGTCACCCACAGCGTTCAGCGTCGCTCAAATGAGGCTCGCGATGCTTCAGTTACAGGAGTGAATCTGGAGCCAGGCTCTATGTTATGAATACGATTTTTTTGACTAACAAAATAGCAAAAAAATTCAGGATCATGTAGAGCAGGTTAATAAGAACATTTTAAGACCAAGATGAAGAGGATCACAGCAGCAGTTACAGAGAGACGAGCGACAAGATCCTAATGTAAGTCAATGGGAGCCAGAGTCAGAAGGAGCCGGAAGAGCCTCCTGGAGCACTTCCTGTTTGGCACACGGCGGCTAACGCGTTAGCTATGTCCATTCATATATACGGTCTATGGATCTAACTGATGGCAAATGCACAGGGCCTTAAACTGAATGTGGAACTCATTTTACACATATATAATTTAAACATAGCTCTATGGAAGGCATCAAACACATATCTCCTGAAAGCGTTGGCATTGTGCGTTCACACATCTACAAACGTGTGAGTTTGAGTCCTCAGGTCTTGTGCACTGTCCTCACCTCCTCACAGTGTTACCACAGTTACATAAGTCTCAGTTTGTCTCACCTTCACCCAGTCTATTCTCTGCTCTACACTCAACACCACATTTATCTCTCGTGGCACAGTGGCTATCAGTTTCCACTCACAGCAAGAGGGTTCCTGGTCTTTCTGTGTGGAGTTTGCATG
>KN493645.1:4332-15358 GCA_000787155.1 Scartelaos histophorus | reverse complement strand
TGTTTTACACAAGTTAAATCACTTTTTATGACCACCAGAAAATGTCTTGTATTGGATATTGTTCTCCAAATATTGCTTCAGCCGAAATCCCAGTGGGACATATGCACTCATGTAGAATGAGATGGAGATGAAGAATTTTCTAGTGTTAGTTGTTCTGTATTTAGTTTTAAGGAAATAAATGCGGTTTTCACTCTCTGCACTGGTGTCGGTTGATATCAGTTTTATCAGAATTGAATAAGATGGATCCACCCATTACACCCCCATGTCACAGTTTTTGATTAGAGTTTATGTTGATTTATTAAAAACTATTGCCATGTATTTCAGTCTTATTTCCTGAACACAACCAACAGAGGACTGGCTGCAGAGCTGCCCATTAAAACGACTGATCATTATTGATCATTGATCATCATTCAGTAGCGTCATAGCTACGTCATGACATCAGCAGGAGCCATTGGCCTGGACCAGCAGAGGCTGTGGTGACGCAGTGTGAAAGCGCTGTAATCAGCAGATTATGGAAGTTGTTTTAAATCAATGTTGCTCCAATAACCCTAATATAAAATAATGATCCATGTGAGTCATAGATTGTAACCGTACAGTAGACAAAGGCGTACTGTATATCTCCTTTAATATTGTTGTCCCGGTGTAGTTGGTGTGTGTCCTGAACAGACTCACATTGTTGCCTCACAGAGAGTTCCTTTTGTCAGAGGAACTCGGTGAACTCTGTTGCAGTGTGGGCTGGAGCACGTCCCTGACTCAGCCCGAGTGCACTGCCCTGGTCCACACTGCCCGGGTCCCTCCTCCTGTGTCTGTGTCCCCCGTCCCCTGCTCCCTCTCCTGTGGATCAGTGGGTGCTCCCTCTCCTCTGTGGAGCAGTGGGTGCCCCCTCTCCTCTGTGGAGCAGTGGGTGCTCCCTCTCCTCTGTGGAGCAGTGGGTGCTCCCTCTCCTCTGTGGTGCAGTGGGTGGTCCCTCTCCTCTGTGGAGCAGTGGGTGCTCCCTATCTGCTGCGGGGCTGTGGGTGCCTCTTTCATGGGCTGTGGGTGCTGTGACTTCTGCTCCCTGAACTTTCTCTTTTGTGGGCTGTGGGTGCTTCCTCATGGGGCTGCGGGTGCTGGTCTGGTGGAGCACCCTTACGTGCCTCCTCTGTCTGCAGCACAATAGTGGTGTTCTCGTGTGCTGGTGAGGCGTGCTCAGGGCTAATGAAATCACTGTGTACAGAAGCAGCTCTGTGACCATCACTTAGCAGGACACAGTGTTTAATGGGGCAGGCCTGAGGAGGACACGGTCCAGTGTAGGAGTGTGGCTTCATGTTCAATAAGATTACGATAAAATAAGATTACTAAGTAACACTAAGTATTATAAGTATTACACTAAGTATTATTCGTCAGTTTATTACAGTAAATATGACACATTTCCAAATGATCCATCCAGCTGCTGCGCAGACATCATGCGTGGGGTTTGGGGGGTGGGATTTGGTACTACAGACTGTGTACACATAATTGTACTGAGAAATGAATTGTGTTTAACTCACTATTTATTTGGATCCTAAAATCCAAACATGCAGAAGTGTGCAGTATTTTAAAGGTGTCACTTTTCTTGTGGAGGCCTTTTCTCTGCTGGTCTCATGTAAAACTTATTACTTTAAGGATTGTTCCATAGTCTGGGACAAACCTCATTTATTCTATGCCTGGCTTTGAACCCTCCACCTACAACCCCACTGCCAGAGGAACATGAATGTTTATGAACCTTCCCTGAGCCCATGGTTCAGATGGTGACAGTTGATAAATTAGTTAAATAAATGACAATACATATGTTTGTTTGTTTGTTTTTTTTCCTTTTAATGTTTGCATGTTGCACCAAAACATAGATTCTCACAGCAGTAGAAACCAAAACTGAAGCACCCAAAAACAAATACATGACATTCAGAGTTTTGTCGGGCTCTGTCTTGCTCTGAGTGGCAGGTGGATTTAACCAATCATACTGAAGCGTGACCCTTTTCTGGGCAATAATTACAATAAATGTACATGATGTGTAACACATTTGTATCCAGGCTATGAAAAATACTTACATTTTGAACACATTGCTCAGCCCTAGTTGAGAATGTGCTCATGTTTTGGATGTCCAGCTGATGACATAGTGGGACCGGTCAGTGAGCATGATGAGCTGCCTCCTCCTGACCACAAAGACTGCCCAGTGCAGTCCAGTCGCTGAGCCCTCGCGGTGAGGGGGTCCAGTGATAGATGGGGGCCGGCTGTAGTGGTCCGGTGATGGATGGGGCCCCGGCTGGAGGGCTCGTCTGTGGGCGTGGGCTCTGTGATGTCCCCTTATCCCTGGGACAAAGCTGCTCTGTGATCCAGGCGTGTCCATTGTCCTACGCCGGTCAGACAGGCTGAGTCATACTACAGTGGGACCATGAGGAGCACGTGGAAGTATGTGGAGCCCACTCTGACTGGCACCGGGCAGAGTGGGCTCATCCATGTGGCCTCATCACATCCACAATTTTTCCAAATGACTAACTTGAAATGAATTATACCAGTGGAAAATGAACACATGTGGATGTCATACTGTGCTACGGGGTTTGTGAGCTATGATTTATGTAACCATCTCCTGAGAACTTTATATTAGTAAAGACTCATATACATGACCAGTCAAAAGTCTGGACACACTTTTCATTCATTTTTCTTTTTTATTTTGATGATTATGTGCACTGTCCCCATTCAAATAAATATAAAAGTACATTTTTAAAATCCTCTGTTACCCATACCTCATGTGAACGCTCAGAACCTCCAGACTTCACTCACTGAGCTGCAGAGCACTGATCCAGAATTGATTTTTCAGACATTTTAACCATGTTATATTTGCTTCCTCTTCTTATTGACCCTCTGAAGTTGTATTTGGAATGTTTTGTGCATGTTTGAATCAATTTATTCTCTTATTTTCAAGATGCTATTTTGCCGATCAGTTCCTGTTTTCACCTCCATCGGTTCATGCCCACTCTGACGTACTTTGTTCTTTGTGCTCCAGTTTTATTTTCTTCCTCAGTAACACACGTTGGATTCTGTTTTTAAAAACTCACAGTGATAACACAATGATCCTTGGGTGTAGTAGATCAGAACTAGCACACATAAACACAGTATGTCCTCTTTAATGACCAGTCACATCAGAGTCTGAGCATTTGAACTTCATATTCTGTCTGTGTGAATGAGCGTCCCAGGTTTTCGCCTTTCACCTCAACCTGCCGGAGGTGAGACTCTGACCGCTCAGCCTGAATCGTGAATCTTGTTTATCACGGGGGCAGGTGGAGAGGTGAAGGGAGGGGGTGGATGGATGTAGGTCACATGGAGGGAGATGAAGAGATGGATGAGGAGAGAAAATGGAGAGGAAGACGATGGTTAAATTTGGAGCGTTTGAAATGATGTGGAGGAGAGCGAGCACTTAATATGCAGATAGATGTCTCCTCCACCCACACACCACCAGCAGCAGCAGGCACATGTGCTGTTTATGTACTCATTCAGTATTAGTATCAGTCCTGCATTATTATTTTAAGTCGTTTGGAGTTACATTTGAACACTTTTCAGAGAAGTCACCACCCATATGATGACTAAAATGTGTGAATGAAACCAAATACAAGTGACGTGATTATTGTAAGAAGCGATTCCAAGAAGTGATTTTATGCTGGTTGCCGTGTTACTGTTAATTTCATCTCAAATGCACATTTTGGATTATTATTTGGGGAAATTTTAGAACTTTTTCTTTTGTGATTTGTTGAAACTGAGGTGAGGTGTGAAGTGCGAGGTGAATTCTCTACTTTCTCTCCACCTTCTACACCTCTGTCTCCTCCTCTCTTCTCCATCTTTTGTCATCATCTTTTGTCTCTTCTCTACTCCTCCTCTCTTCTCCTTTCTGCCTCCTCTTTTCTCCCCCTCCTCTGTCTTTTCCTCTGCCTCCCCCTCTCTGCCTCCTCCTCTCTCCTCCTCCCTGCTTTCTTCACTTCTTCTCTACTTTTCTTTTGCCTCCTCCTTCTTTTCTCCTCCTCTCTCCCCCTCCTTCCTTCCTCCTCTCTGCCTCCTCCTCTCTCCTTCTCCTCCTCCATCCTTCCTCCTCTCTCCTCTTTCGTCCTTCCTCTTCTCTCTACTCCTCTGTCCCCTCTCCTCTTCTCTCCTCCTCTCTCTTCCTCTCTCCTCGTCTCTCCTGCTCCTCTCTGTCAGTATCTGGTCAGTAGGACACAGTGGTTGTTCTGGTGTGTTCTTAGATGACCATTACAGTGTGAGGTGGATGCAGCTCCTCTGTCTCCAGCTCGTCTCCAGCTCGTCTCCAGCGCCCACAGTAATGAGTCATGAGCACATCAGCTCTGTCTGCACGGCTCAGAGGAAGGGACATGATGTACTTTAGATCACACTTTCATTAAGGAACTCATATTATACACCCTGTGATGGAGTTTCCTCATCACAAACATACAGAGAGTTGTGTTTTGTTTTTAACACACAAATCCTGCATATTTAGGCTTACTTCTTCTCATAAATGGAAAACACTCTCTTCCACTTTGTGATATCATGTGGAAGTAAAAGTAAAACTCTCTAGGCCTGTTTTTTTTCAGAGGATGTAACATTCTAACTTTGATCATGTAATAGTGTAATCTGGGCCTTTAAAGTAATAGTGTAATAGTGTAATCTGGTCCATGTTCGGCTTAATCCAAGTGTTCAAAGGGAAAATAAAAACAGTTCTCCTGACCTCCAGAGGTCATCCGGGATTCATAGAACTGTAGTTATATTCCTAACCTTTAGCAAAAGGAAAATAAATTTGCCATGGATTGTATCTGGACGACTGAGGGATTTTACACACATTCCTAACCTTTATTTTGCACAGATGCATTGAGTAATACAATGGATTTTGATTTTGACTGGATATTTCACAGTCAGTGTTAATAAGTAAACATGTGTAGCTCTATTAGCCCAGTGCACCAGTTTTCACAGTGTGCTGACCCCTCTCCCTCTGACCAGCCTGTGATCCTCTGGTCACAGCTGCTCCTAAATCATCTGTAATCTGTTTATCTGAAAAGAGCAGGATTTTGTCAGTCTGACACTGGCTCTGGTGTAAATACTGACCATCACACGTCTTTTAGTGGCTGGTCCAACACACCAGGATTAGAAAACATGAATGGAAATGATTATAATGGTCTCAAAATCACCAAGACTGCAGTCGGATGAGTATAATGTAATGTTCACTGTGAGACTTAAATGTCCCTGTGTGTCGGATGCCCTCCCTGTGTCTCCATGGAGTCTTACTCTGTGCATTGCTCAAAAATATACATGAAAAAAAATCGCCTCTCTGAAGATCCAGTCTGTAATGGCCCGATGGCATCATTTTCTTGTCTCCATGGAGATGAGTTTAACGCCATACTTCCAGCAATTAATTAAAACATCTCCATATAAACAAGGAGGAAACAGGGTCAGTAATGTTCCACTACACCTGCAACCAGTTATTAACTCAAAATATTGATTAAAATATTGCAAATTTGGTCACAGTTGCAGTATTTATTTATTTTTATTTTTTTCTGAAGATGCCCTTGAGTTTTGGTTAGCAGCAGTTGTATCTTATTGCTTATGGCCCCGGAGCGTGTGAACCACAGACTTTACGGCCCAGGGGTCATGACCTCTGACCTCCAGGACTGCGTGGGTGACCCTGAGCAGAGCCACCCATCACAGGAGTGGGGCACCCTGCGCTCCCTCTTTGATCCTCGGTGCACGGGAGTGTCAGGGTGCTCGTAAATCTACTTGGACGGTCATAGTATTTTTAGATCAGAAGTGTGGCTGTTATTGTTTCCAGAGGCATGTTAGGTTACATTTCACTCACAGTTGTATATACTTTATACTTTTGGCATAAGCAGTAGTTCTAGAGTAGTTGTATTTTATGACATAGTACACTAGTAGCAGTAGTAGTAATATTATCTTGAAGCAACAGACAAATCATCTTAACAATATGTGTATGATTTAGTGTATCATTTCTTGTGCCTTACTTAAACCTTTCTATCGTCATGGAGACCAACCCACACCAATTTACAGTTCAGATCTGTGGAGAGGGGACCCCGCTCACAGTCAGAATGCCTGTTTTTCTAAGTGTTTTGGGCGCCATAAAACCACCTATAACTGAATAAATATAAAGAAGAGTTTAATGTCACACTGTGGAACATTCTAAACAGAGTAATGGCATCGATATAAACGAGCAGGTGACAGATCCTCAACCGAAAAGTTTCATAGTGAATCTTTAAAACCTGAAAAACAGAATTAGATTTGCAGTTTGCACTGGTCTAAAGTTTTTCTTCACTTATCTTATGACTTCAGAGCATTCTAATTATTCACCAGTCAGAGTTTGCCATAACAGTGAAGCTTACAGCTAGCATGCTTTCCATGCACTACTGATTGACAGACGATAAACATTATGTTCTAATCAAGATTCCAATCAGCAGACTTATTTTTCCTCAAGAGCTGCTCATACAATAAATCTGTACTGGGGCAAGACACATTTTGCTTACTACAAGCAGCCAGCAAGAAGACGATCACACGAACATGTCTTCAGGACAAACCTACTATTTCAGAATGGGCTGATATAATCAACAAAATTCAAGTTATGGAACTAATAAAATGTTCTCCTCAAATAAAGGAGAACTGTGTTGGAAATGGAAATCTTACAATCACAACAAATCCTGTATGTACATTTTTATCTATCTTTGCAGATTTTCATTATTTATTTTTTGGTTGATCTGACAATTAATTTGTTCTACATAACTAATAATCTGTGTTTGTAAATTTACGATATACAACATTTAAATGTTGTAAATGTTGTTAAAGTCATCATCTTGTTTCCATTTAATGTTGCCTTGCCAGAAATGTTCCACAGTATGACATTAAACTGTGTGGAGACGAACAGGTGATGTTGTCAGGTCAAGTTACAGGTCAGATCTAAACTAAATCGGCCACACTGGGGGAAAAAAAAGAGTCCAAAATGGCTGTTTCCGGTCCATTGTCGCTCTCTCGCCGCGTCACAGTCCCGGGTCATTGAGCTGATGAGGCTCTATTTGAGTCCCTGCCCTAAATAACACCTAAGACTCTTTAATCTGCTGGGTGTGCTACTGTCAGGACAGTGTGCGCGGATGCCCACAGGGAGCAGACATAGAACCCTCAACCTCACACCTCCACAGCCCCCTCAGAGACCCCCCAAGGACCCACCCTAAGGACCCCCGCCCGACCGGAGCATGTTCTCGTACGTGCGGAGCCCACATTACATTGTGAGTACAGGTGGCTGGGGTGGAGGGCGCAGGGCGCTCACAGTAAGTGGGGCAGGTGTGATTGTCAGGGCGTCTGGGGAGGGGGAGGCAGCGACTATCTGGCACCAAGCCTGTTTTGATTTGAATGTTGTGATGGATGGATGGACGCTCTAGCACTGACTGACTGTTGGTGTGAAGCTGAAGTCAAGTGTTTTCTGTCACACTCATGATGATCTTTCTCATTTAGTGGAGAACATTAAAGGACTATATGAGTTTATCACAGTTCTGGACTGTGTCATGTCAAACCTCCAAGAATTTTCAATTTGCTCCATGTTAAACCAATAGAGATGTTATTTTTTTCCACAGTGAAATGTGTCCTCTGCATTTGACCCATTCTTCAGTGTCTCTGGGTTAAACCCCTTAGTGGGACCCGTCTCCAGATCTTGAGCTAGTCTTAGTCAGGACTTCCTTAGCTGGAGGATTTGACCTATTGTGCATGTTTTGGGTTGACACAGGGAGAACATGCAAACTCCACAAAGAAAGACCCAAGAGAGTTAAACCCAAAACCTTTTTGCTGTGAAGTGTCAGTGCTCGCCACTCAGCCACTGTACGATCCCAAACTTAGGTTCATTCACAGTGACTGTGACAGTGAGTCAGCAGCTCATCAGCAGCTCCTCAGCCACAAACACACACGCTATGAAAAAAGTACAACTGGATACAGCTCACTCAGCCACAGATCGATCTTTATCACATGTGAATATAATTCCAGAACTCCATATTCCATCTGTTTGTTGTTGCTGTTTTGCTCAGACTTGACACAAATATCCCTAAAGTGTGTCATTTGTCCAGGTTAAATCATGTCACAGCTCAGGTGCGGCTAATGCTCAGTTGGGGCTAACACTCAGGCGTGCTAACGCTCACACTGTCTGTGATGTTTGTCGTGTTCATTGAGTTGAGCTCAAATGTTCTTCTCCTTTTCTCCTCACATCAGTCCTGTCACACAGGCCTGTGCTGATGTGGTTAGCTCCTCCATCCATTTGCATTAGTGTCACTTACTTCCTCAGTGTTTGTTGCACCTTTGTTTAATCATGTTAAATGTGTGGCTGCTTTACAAATTCAATCTATATAAATGAGTTTATCTGAGGTGTGTCCACACTGAGCTCCTGTAGGTCTGCGTCTGCTCTCATGCTCCTCACAGCAGACATGGACCACTGGAACTTTTCAGGCGCCTCCGGGGCCTGAATGCCTCAGGACTCCTCTGAGGAAGGGAAGTGTGCACATGATGATGGGATTTTAGTTTTGGAGAAAAAGAGGTGCCCAAAGAGCCAGAACTATGAGACTGTTGGTTAGAGCTCCAGCTCTGGGTTCTGTGGCTGTGGAAACAGAGCTTAAGTCACATTTTTGATGGATTTTGGGAAAAAAAAGAAAAAAAGAAAATTCAACCAGGAAATATTTCTATATGCACTTTCCACCCATTTGTCCATTCAGCCACTGTCACAAATGCAGTAGAAGTGAACTAGAATGATTTCTTGCTCTGAAGCTTAGACAATAGTAAGATTTAATGTGTAATTTGAACTCCATTAGCCCTTTGTTAAACTAGTATTTTTAAATCATTTGGTGGATATAACCTGGGTTTTGTTGTTAGAGTCACAGCTGAATCTGTGTCTCCAGAGCTTTAAGCTGCAGATAGAGACTGTCTCACTTGGATGTGCTCAGAACCTCCAGAATTCCCTCCCTGAGCTGTAGAGGCTGCACTAGCACTGACTCAGGACTGGCTCCAGGGGCTGGGGTTTAGGGAGTGACCTTCAGATCATGTGGGTCTTTCTCATTATGAACCCCCTGGGGCCCCTGTACATGTGCTCTCGCTCAAACAGATTAGAATATCAGAGAATATGAATGAGACCTCCAGACGCCGTGCCATCTGCCTGAGAGTGAGAGTGAGAGTGCTCCACGCTGGGCCCCGTCCAACCATCATTTTACACACTACTCCAGGACTGCACATCATGCTCATTATCATATCTGTTTCACATTTGGGAATCCATGAAGCTGAAATTATTTCATATCATGTCTTCTATGAGAACTAAATATGCATGTGTCAGATGCTCTGTCTGTGTGTCAGATGCCCTCCCTGAGTCTCCATGGGGTCTTGTTCTGTGTAACACCTGCTGGCCCTGTAGTTCAGACTTCTACAAACATGTTTTGTAGTACATGGTTTTCTAGGACTAGATTAGCTCTTCATATTTCAGCCTACACTCAAATGTTAATGTAACTTTTCTGATCGATGCTCCTGGTTTATCCTGCTTCAGTACTAGTCTCTCCACAGATCTGACTTCTCACTTGGCTTGATGACGTCCTCACAGGTGATGAGTTTCTCTTTACAGTTGAGTTGAGTTTTGTCGTACAGTGGAACATTTCAGGCAAAGCAGTGACAGCTCCATAGAGACGAGGCTGTGACGGACCCTCCCATGTGTCTTGCCCCAGTACAGATATATTGAGGTCAAATTAAGCCTGCTGGGTAATTACATAGCGGTTTATTGTCAGATTATCAGGAAGTACGTGTTAGCATGCGAGTTGCTGTTAACTTTTACCAACAACTTAACGCTGATTTGAATAAAGAATCACAATTCATCTACTCTTATGTCACACACACGTCCGTAAAGCGTTTTGATTGGCCGTACAGCGTGTGACATAAGCCCCTCCCCCTCCCGGTTGCCGCAGGAGACAGTGCTGCTCTAATTAGCCGCTCCCATCACGCTGTGGGCATTAGGCCGGATTAGGGCCTCAGCGGGGGCTTAGCTGTCAGCTGTCAGGACGCAGGAATGTGTGAGACGTCTTACTGCCACCAGGGGGACACGGGGACAGAGAGGAAAGGCTAAAGATAGACTGTTTTCCCCGAGTGTGTCAAATGAGCGGATGTGATCCTAACGATTCCTGGTCTAATGTTGTTATGTCCTCAAAAACAGACCTGGAGTTGTGTTTTGTTTCATTCACATGCTTGAGTAACTCTTTATTAGTCTGTCTACATCTCCAAAGCTCAAAATACTTTGTTCCTTGTGAAGTCATGGAGTGGTAATTTTCAAGTTCCTTTTAGCTTTAGTTCAGTACAGATTGGCAATTCCTTAGCTGAAATCATCCAATTCGAGAGAAGAACTCAGCTTAATTACGCAGTGTTTGTGTGTTGAATGTGTGACTGAAACAAAACACAACTCCAGGTCTGTTTGTGATGAGGGAGCATTATAACATGGATCAGAAAATAGTGTAATATTGTAAGATTTCCTGTGAATTTTAAATATATTGTCTTGAATTTGAATTTAAAGCATGTTTGAGAGAAGAAATATCAACTGTAGATGCTGAAATTGAGTTAGTAGATGTTTTTGTTTTGTTTTTTAATAGAAAAGCTTTTGGAGATAATAATTGCACTTTATTTATTTATTTTTGCACATATATGACATAAAACACACTAAAAAAGAATGTAGGTCCCGGAAGAGGCAAAAAACCCAAAAGGTGTAATATTAAAGCCTCCACATTATGAATACATTAAATTTGAACGTTCTAGCTGTGCTTACTGAAAAATGACATTTACACATCTTAGATTAAATATGTGTGATTCAAACTTGTGTAAAGAAATGTAAAGAAACATCCCACAATTGAATGATTATCAAACATTACATCAACATTTATAGTGTCTGTATCTCTAGATGTAACACATTTTGGAACATGAAAATTACGATTTTGACAAGGTTTGTGTCTTTGAATCACTGCAT